>LQNS02277217.1:886280-899317 GCA_001587735.2 Parhyale hawaiensis | reverse complement strand
GCATTTGCGACGGAAACGTTATTCATGTAAATTGTCTTAAATTGACCCAATTAACATACTGAAAGCAACAAAAACCCAAAAAAAACATGTGTAAGTGAAAGTAAAATTTTACCTGAAAATCATGTGTAAGTGAAAGTAAAATAATACCAAAAATTGCGTTAATTTTTTGTTAGTTATAACGTTCTTTCAGTAGCAGACACTCAGAGCTGCGTACCATTTATCTGTAATATATTCGCCCATAAAAACTGTGACGTCATTGAAGGAACCTGATCTACGTCATTGAATGAACCTGATCTACGGTTCTAATCTCAGAATGTAATGCATCATTGGGCATAACACTTACGGATTTATCATTCGCAATCATAAAAAATGTCTTTGCCCTAGATAGGTCGGATGCAATACTACCTACAACGACGTATAGGCCTACGTACCGTAGCTACCGCGCGACTAACTCCCCGTTTACAATGCATTTCATTTATCGTTTCTACATAATGATTTTTTTAATATTACTTTTCCGGAAGGTAAAAAGTATGGTGTTCTAGTGTTTTCTATGTAAAAAATATCTTGAAAATCGTTAAATTCAGGTTTACAATCAATCGAATCTTGACCTAACTTCTATGATGCAATTCACCTACGAGAATCGGTTAATAGAAGTTAAAACTGACATCTACATTATCCTATCTTAGAGAGAGAGAGTGGCGTGCATGCGAAGAAGTAAGGTAAAAGTTTCCTTTCAGCACATTCGAAAAAATTTGTTTTCATTCTTAATCTACTCATTTTTTGATGCAGACTACGAATCTAAAATTGGTTCGTGGCGGTCGGCTCTTGTTTTTGAGATATATGACTTTGCAGTTCCCATTATTTTCCTATGTTAGAAAATACCTGGCGATCGCAGAGTGTAATGGAACACCTTTTAACTAGGTTTTTAATCTAACCTAAACCCGGTAGTAACTCGAAAAATATTACGAAAATCGAAAAATTGTCTTGAAGAAAATTTTAATAAAATTCGATTTTGCATATACTGTGCGAGTTTCATAACGATCGGACCATAAATAACGGAAATATACCCCCTCACCCTTTGGAGAGTTATAACTAAAAAATTATAGGTGTGACCGCCAAAAACAGACTTCAGATCCGGATTCTACATCGAAAATGGAGTACAAGAAAGAAAGAAAATAAAATAAATATGTGCTGAAAGGAAACTTATACCTGAAGTATTACTCTAGAACGGTGGCGATCCCAAAGCTCGGATTTGGCCTCTCTTCCGAAGCCAACTTACTGGGTGGTTGCTAGCCTACTTGGTGTTGATGCGGCCCATCACCGCTGTCGGTATTAGCGCCCAAAAAGCCAACTGAATTTCCTTGGACACCTAAACAGTGGCAAGAACTGTGATGCTTGTGGCGGATGCAAACTTTAGCGCAAAAGTGGCCCAGTCACAGTTTTTCCCTTTCTCGGTCACGTTCCGTGGCTACAACTCACGGCGGTTAGATGTCACACCAAAACCATGCGTGAGGCAACTTCAACCTAATTCTATCAGATGTACCTTACCTGTGATACCTTTGATGATACTTCGGACGGGGTCCAGGTGGCGTTATGCACGCCACCTATCTTGTGCAGAGGTGATTCTGCAGTTCATGACCAGCGGGGTGGCTAACAGCGATTTATCCCCACAGTTCACATAGCAGACTAGCCGCTTACAACAGGTTTATCTGGCACTTTCAGTAAGCATGCGTCCAGTAAGTGTTTAAATTTCACAGTCTCTGTACCGGTGACATTTCGAATGTGACGAGGCATTAAGTTGAATAATTTCGCCCCCGGACCACGAAACTATTAGAATACTTTGTGGCTATCGCATCACCACCAGTTTTGATCGGAACTAGCACTTCACAAGTGCAACCAATACGGTCTGAGTGATTGATCTGGATTCGCCCATTGACGTTGACAGTAATTCCTTCTAGAATTTTCCAAACATATATTATCCATATATGATCGTAAAGCGCTCGAATCTCCTTTGAATTGAGTACATTTGAAGTTGAGCAAGTCTTTCGTGATAGCTTAAATCTTTCATGCCCCAGATTTTGGCAGTTAACGATCTCTGGATAGCCTCGAGGCGCTCTAATATATTTCGTTACGATGCGGCGCATCACGAGGCGCTCTAAGTCTTTCCGTTTGCTTGGCATCCATAGAGGTGAACAGTATTCCAGCCTTGGCAGTATCTGTTGTTTCCGCAAGGTGAGCATATATAATGTCTGCCTCTCGTGGAGAGAAAGTTCGAAGCACCCATCCGCTCTACTATTTGCCTATGGCGAACGATGGGGGCAGGGCAAATTTGCATAGGTGCCCAATAGCATTGAACATGATAAGGAAGAGTATTGGACCAAGTACGGAGCCTTGTGGGACTTCACTGAGTACCGGTTGTCGTTTGGACACTTTATTATTTATAATTATACTTTGGGTTCGGTTCGTCAGGAAAGCGTCGATCCATCTAAGATATTTTCCACGGATGCCCATGTTGAAGAGTTTGAGTAGTAGTATTCCATGGTCTACTTTATCGAATGCTTTGTCGAAATCAAGAAGTTCACGAAAAGCTTGACCAGAGTCGCTTGTCACTGGATAAAACACTCAGTAATATAGCGGGGGTACACTATCGCAAAACTTGCACAGTCACACAACTTTTCCCTGATCCCGTCACGTTGCCGTGACTACTACTGTAATGGCGCTTGAATGTCACGCTAAAGCTATGCGTCATTACAATTATAAACAACCACAGAAGTAGTAGTTATTCTCAAAGCTTCACCATTGCTGCTTGTCACAACGTGCAAATAGCAAGAAACGACTCATACCTTAGATATTCGTTTTAGTGGCATAGCGATGTCTAAGCCGAAGCCTAGGACGCTGCAGCGCAGTCGAATACAAAGTTCCGATGCAATGCAACTTTTGCGTACGTGTGCCCACGCTCTAAGAAACTATCCATGTTTTACATATTGTTCTTAACTGAGTTCACACATCATTCATATCAACGCGTTCGCTCCTCCACTTGTCCGAATATGTTACTGTGCCTTAATTGGTAGAAAAGTGCAGTGTTCTTTAATTATATACCACTCGAAATTTGAAGAGATTTTGGAAACTTACCTAGTGGTACTTGCAGAGGAAACTAATTTGGCGGTTAACTTTTTTTAACATTTTGTGGCGTACACAAAATTGTGCTGACAATGACGTGGCAAAACCTTCAGACGAACGGTTGAGTGAACGCGTTGAGATGAATTTAAGTGTGAACTTGTCCTCAGGGGTACAGCCTCGGGCGAACCGACACCTTATTCAAGTCAGCGTGAATCAAAGGCCCTATTTGTGATATGTCTAATGATGTGTGTTTAGATGCAGCTTTTCCGTTCGTGTGCACCCGCCATTAGTCACGAATTTACATCCAAGATTGAGTGTTTATGATTCAATAATAGAAAATGAAAGACAGAGTTGCGTTAAAAATGTCAAGAACAGCGCAAATAAATGAAATAGACCTAGCTGAAGTACGATAAAAATTCGCAATAGCACAGTAACCCTCTTCAACCAATAAAATCCTGACTTCACTTGCTGATGACACGACCTATTCCCACAAGGCGATGTTAATTAAAGCCGAAATTGTTAATAATAATAAAATCAAGTGTTTTCTCTCGAAGGAGGTATAAATTTCTTAACTTAATGCTTATTTAAAAGAAAACGAGTTGGCCACAGAAATACAATGCCGAATTACAATGCATTGCAGATGCATATGATGGTATCGTTCTACGCAACCTATAAAATCTGGCAAGAGTCTCTTCTATTTAATTGTACAAGAAACTTCCTTATGAATTACCAAATCCAAACTTAATAGTTTTCTTGTTTTAGATGTGGCGCGTCATTGATGCAGGCATTTGCGCTTCCTCTCTCGAACACCATCATTCTTAAAGTTTCTGTAACATTAATGCAAATTTACCTACTGCAAATATGGCGTCCCACCAACGAAGCCTGTTCGCCATAACTTTTTTTTTTACTGGTATTGATGAAGGAGGCTAGCCGTTGCTGTGCCTCCTGGATTACGCCGTAAAATCCTTCTCACTCAAATCACACGTTTGGCAGCGGCGCGTCACCGACGGGGAGGGTATCAGCACCCGCAAAATCCAAATCATAGATATCGACAGGGTTGAGCTAAGGCATAACCTACTGTCCCGAACTCGTTTGATGGGAGATTCGAAGATAATTTCCCATAATTTTCGCGCACCTATAGTCATAAAAACAACATGGGACGGCACAGGGAATTAACCAACAAGTTCAATATCCCTAAAAGGATTTGAATAGATGAAAAAGTTCTGAAACGTACGGTGCACTTATGGGTAGGTATTATTAACTGCCAAGAATGGGGAGATTACGTTTCTTGCCCTCAAAAACTCAACTTTTCTACGACTTTCTAGCGTCATATAAATGCCATCCTAAACTTAAATATATATATATTAAGCATGAAAATAATACGAAAATATAAGTGAAGCTGCAATTTATTGCATCAGACCAGATAATTAGTCATTTTTCAGCTCTCTATCAGCACTTTGGTTATGCTCATTAATAAAAATTTCTTTCATCTTTCTGCAGGTTGAGAAATACTTGTCGTCCAGCACCAAATTAAAGCGTCTTTGGCATACGGGGCAGTTTTTCCTGGAAGAAAAAAGGCGATTATTATCGTAGTATTTAATAGAGATAATAGAGCTCTAGTTAAACGTTATGTAATGAGTAATAATTATTAAGGCCAAAATGTGTATTCATCTGCCTACCAGTAAGAATCATCGTGATGAAATAAAGCTGAAAGTTAATTACGAGTACATTACCGAACCTAACAATATTTTCCGTCTTCATTTCAGTACTGCTCGGAAGCGCATTCATCAAAGTACTTAGCAGTAGCCACTCGGGCACTGATTTTTAGGTCACAAAATGAAACTCCTTCCATTGAATTTCCCAACAGTACATTTGTAAACTACAGCATGTCGGCAGCTCCTTTCAGATTGAAAGTTGGTAGCAAGGAAAATGAAATTTTTGAATCCCGATTTGTGTTCTCAGTATTGTCGGCTATGACGAAGTCCAGCTGATGAAGAATGAACAGCTTTGTTGGTGAAAAGTAGATGGGAACGCCAGCATAAGATACAGAAATATACACTTGAACACTGTCAATATGGGAATTACCCAATTGCCGAACTAACTCTATTTCCGAACAAACAGTTATTATTTCATGGGATTATTTTCACCTATCAAATAATTATGTTTGTTCAGAAATAGAGTTAGTTCGGCAATTGGGTAATTCCCATTATCCCATATAAATTTTTTTACTGTCATTTTTTATGAAGGAATACACAAGACAAACAAGGAAAAGAAAAATTTTAGTTATATCAGTAGACTATCAAAGAATATAAACTGTAATAATCAAGCAATATATATATTAAAGGCTGAAGTCTATTTATCTGTTTTAATCATCTATTTTCTATCATGGACTCAGATAATAGAGAGGCGAACAAACATTAACCCATTAGCCCACGTGTCCATCCCGTCATTCTTTATTGAAAACAGATAGGCGAAAAATAGATCAAGTTGCAGAAGATAGCCAAAATGGGAATCCTAAATCCTACTGTCGTGGATTTGTGTTTTTTATACTAACTTTCAATATCAAAACTACTTGCTCTCAATTCATGATGCGTAAATTGAGCTCATGATCAGCGAAGTAGAGTAGTAGACGAAGACGACTGAAGAATACGAGATTTTCTTTATACCAGTTCAATTTTACCAACTTTCTATCTGAACAGATTGAAGTTGTACAGTGTTCTGTTGTGTATGTAAGATACGTTCCTGTCAACGTTTGTACCTCTCGTTTTTTAACACCAGTATGCATACATACAGTACTGTATATATACAGTTTACTGTATACGTATATACATGTGTAGTCGTCTACTCGCATAGTATATATGGTTTGATAAACTTACAGTATTATTATTAATTACCACTTATCAACTTACACACAGTGGCAATAAAAATTGTGAATAAGCAAATTATGTTGACGCTAAGGATTGGTCATGGTATTTGCCAGAGACAAATGAACACAGAAAAGGCATTTCTTCAGTATTTTTTTTTTTTTTTCAAAGAGAATTGCTGTCAACGATAACGTCACGATTGATTTCCTGATTTAAACCGTACGTTCGTAAACAATATGTCTCTGCTGTGAAGATACCTACAACCGAGTCAGAAGACAATGATTACATGCTAGTACACACACTATAGTCAAACAAACGTAAAAAGTCCAATGAGCGCAGCTAAGAACGCAAAGCAACTTTGCCAAATCTCACTTAAACGCGTGGTATACCTTGTCTCAATCGATAAAATATATTTATAATCGAATACTTAAAATGCATTAGTTAATGGATTAAATTTCGCACAGCTAGGTTGAATTCAGTCCCGCCCCTAAATGACTGCTTACGTTGGCTTGACTATAGTCAAAAGAACGAGTATCGTCATTTCCTCATCCGAATGCGTTACTGTGTCAATTTAAATAGCAGACACTTGCGACGAATTTTGAGTAATTATTTCCGCCAGGTTGGGATACGGTATCCGAAATATAACTAACAGCCCTTCCTGACCAAACTGACCTGACGGTTAATAATTTTGTACCGTGTCTGGTTAACTCAAAGCTCTGTTTTTTGCGGTCTCCACGGTACGTACGTTCGGACGATTAGTTGAGGAAGCTCGTTCTTTTAACAAGCTTGCGTACCAGCCATAAGAAGTTGTCTGTTTCAGCCTTCTTATGTCTGATGTATCTACAGCTTCAAAAAACACAACTTACCTTGTTTTCTGCACACTGTTGTCGCAGCTGATGCATAGGCAGTGGAAACAAGGAGTAAAGACGATCCAAAGCGATCGGTTGTGATCAGATTTTTCCTTGCACATCTGACACTTGCCGCCCGATAACTGCAGCAGCTCTTCAAAAGAGTTTACTTTTGTAACGGGATCAGTTCCCAATCCATCAGTTTGGCCCCACAACAAGGCAATGTACCGACCTACGGTCTCGTGCCGGAGTGACACGAAATTAAGCTGGACGTGCATTTCATCTTTTTGGGACGGAGTTCTGATATTCGCTTCGTTGTCTATGAGGCTTGCGAGAAATTTCAAAATTTTCTTTGTACTGTGAGCAGAGGCTCGATAGTTCTGACCGTAACAAATCTGATTTTGTAAACTCACTTGTAAAATTCCGACTGACACGACTTTGATGTATTTAAATAATCTTGTTAATTCTTTACGTGTTTCCTCACTGGCTTCACCGAGTTTCAAGGTGTTAAATTTTTCTCTAAACGCTGATAAACATTCGTCCAGCCTTTGTATTATTCCAGTTTTGAGTGTTCCTGACGCTACTTCCTGGTGGAAGGAGACCAGGTCTGCAATTGTGGTGTGGAACAGCTGATACCTGCAGGTGCAGTGTCTGCCTCCCATGTCCGTAAGTAACAGGAACTGTAAAACAGAGGATGTTAGGACTCAGCCGAAACATGCACGGTATTTATAAGTTAATAATACTCTTAATGGGACCAAGCTAGGGTATGTAGGACATGTATGTATTTATAAGTTAATGATAACGATAGGACGAAGCTGAGGGACGTGTTCTCACAACTTAATTAGTGAAATTTAACTGCTAGCACAGTAAGGCAAATTTTCATTAGCTGGTAAAGCAAAAGAAAAACCTATTAATTGTATGCATAGCATCGGGTTGCTTTACCCCAACTCAGCCCAGCATGCTGAGTTGTTGCAGTATTAAAACTAATTTGGTAGGAGAACTGGAAGTTTTCATGGATGTTTACTGTGAAGGACATCGTCCACACGCGGAGGAGGACATACTGCAAAGGATATAAGGTTGTACTCTAAACATACTTTAAAAGATGGAATATCCTATGGAGCTCAAATTATTTCGCTTCAATGGGTTGCCAAACATATTTTATATTCAGAATATCCTCTACTTTCTCGGATGCTATGGAATTCAGAGACATAATTTCGTATTTATTCTATACCTATACCCTGAGACCCCGCACAAGCAACTGATATATAACAGCTGAAAAAAACTGGATTTTGAAACTAAGTTAGAGGGGTGAAAAGCATATATATAGCTACTTTTCAAATTGAAATTGAGAAAATAACTATGTCTGTTGCTGTCAGGTATCTTCGCCAATTCGAAAGCTTGAACATTGCCGCTTCATCAGCGTGTATCTGCCATAAACACAAGTGTTTATAAAAATTGCATTTACATAAAATTATAATTTTAATAAATATAGACATAATATTTCAGGGAACTCATGTAAGCAGTAGAGGTTTGTAAGGTCAAGTAAACCGTGTTTCGCTCCATAAAGTGCTTAAGTTAAACAAGGATCAGTTAGGTTGAAAGACAAATGCTCGTTTCAGTAAGTAAGAAAAGAGAACGAGTGAAACACTCTGTAGAGCATACAATCGCCTTGCTATGCAGTGTTGATGAAAAATTCAAATTAGTCCTGAAACCAGGATACCCTATTCGCACCACCAAAACTTATTCATTATTGCCTCCAGGCATTATAACAGTTCCTGTTATTTTCTTGAAGATCCATCCGTAACTTGTTGAGCTAGGTTTTGACTATCACACCCATATAAGTATAGTCAAGCACATAAACAACCAACGATTCATCAATATACGATAATTTTTATCTTTTAACATATCTAACAATTCCTGCAGCTATCGTGAAGATTCGTTCATAACTTTCTGGGATATGTTACTGCCATACATAAAACAAACAAACAAACAAACATAAAGGCAAACACACAAACGGACTGGTCGATCATAACAAAACCTCATTTGCTCTTCGTAACATTTCCAACAATTTCTAGAAATTTCACGACGATCCGTTCAGAACCGTTTGAGTTGTGTTACCAAAATCAGCCAAAGAAATTATCAGTAGAACCGATTTTCACCAAAAGCTAATCATCTGTTCCTCCTAATATGCCTAACAGTCCCTAAAAATTTCAAAACGATCCGTCCTTATCTTTTTAATTATTTTGGCGACAAACAGACTCAAACAAAAACATAGCCTTCTTGCGCTCACTAATTTACTAATGACCCTTGGAGTTAACAGATTTCGCAAAATCACTGGTTTCACAACATAATTACAACATTTATTCAGCGGTACTACCTTAGATGTCATCAATTTAGGAATGGGTACGTGTACGGTTATATTACTATCATTATTATTGTCAAATCTATTATTACAACAGGCGAACCTCAATTTATACTGCACCTCTTTATACTTTCACCCAATTATAGCGTGGTGATTTAATTCCTGAGCATCTAACTACTTCACCATGAATTCACTTTACAGTGTAAGTTAACCTACAGTAAGTCACTTCTCTATTCCCAGAATCAGTTGTCTTTGAATCGATACCCATAGGCTTAGCAATTTAGGATGTACTATGCGAGACGATACTGTTAGTAAAAAAGAAAAAAATTACAGCGTAGAATATATTTTTAGAACGCTAAATTCAAAATATTTTCTGAGAATATTATTCCCTGACTTTTTCTATACGGCATTATATACTTCTGCATCACTTTTGCAGGCTATGCAAGAGGGGGAAAATTGGTTTCACGACTTCTGTTCACTTCTATAAATTACGGACACTAAAGCAGTGAACGAAGAGACAACAGAAAGTGACCATCATGCAATGAGATAACAATTTTGAATGGCTTAAAGCTAAGGAAACTAAGCGGCTGAAATTGCTGAAAAGTTGAAAATTATCGAATGCACAATAAACCTTACGGCTTATCCAGAAAATGAAGAACGTATAAAGATGTGAACAAATGATATTTCATGAAAGATGGCTAACAATAAGGTTCAAATACGTAATTCAATGATGCATGACTTTGAACATCGCCTCAATGAACGTATACCAATAATCATATTTCATCGAAAACTATCCTTCAAGCCTGGCCCGACTAGTACTAACCTGATGTGTAGAGTGGCACCTAACTATGGCGATGGAATCACACTATAGCATACTCTTCATCGCTATAACGTGAGGGTCGTCTGTATTACTTCCTGCAATAAGCTCATGAATTGCCGGAGTTTACATGTTATTCTAGCTGTCTGATAGCGAAGTATCTCTAAAAATCGTAAAAGGATCTTAATGAAATTTAGTGAGAATGTTGTTATGCCACAAAAGTAAATTATTAATTTTCGGTGATGATCAGTTCAACCGTTTGATTGTTGGATTGTGTTCGTATATTTGTTGGTAACATTACCCAAAATGTTATGAAAGGATCTTCATAAAATTTACAGGAACATTGAGAAAGTCACGAGAAACAAATGATCAAGTCTTGTCGATAATCTAACAACTCGTTTGTCTTTTTTTATTTTTGCTTTAGCAACATAACCCTCAAAAATTATGAACGGATCTTTATGCAATTGGCAGGAATTATTAGAAATCTTGCGAGTATGAAGCGATTAAATTTTGTTCATTCTATACTACTTTAAAACTTTTGTAAGCATTGCGCTACTTGGCAGAGTTCTGCACTCTCAGAGTGCTTATCTGTTAATCACTATTATTGTTTTTACCGTGAATAACAATTACAGTGCTTACCCAGTCATGGTAATCGGACAAGCGGCCGTTTTGTCCTAGTCGCCGCATGTAGTACATCACTTTTCGAATTTCCCGACAGGGGTCGTCGGAAACTTTCTTGTTCGTCAGAAAATATTTCCATGAATCAATTATGGATCCAGTTTGCAAGATGTCAGAATCACTGGTCATGCTTCCAGCTGAAGTGTGTCTGTTAATTGTTGATGAGACTTGAAATAACTCAGTAGTGTCGTTGTGCTGTGGCTCACACCTGAAATAGAATTTTAAGTCAGGAGCGATGATAATATTTTAAGTTTTCTTAATTGGGCTAATTCCATCGGGATAAGTTCAGCTCATTTTAGCTAATTTGTCAGAAATTACCGTTAGGATCGTTAGTTCAGCTACTTTTCGCTGAGCAGCACACCTTAGCCGGTTGTACAAACCCCTCGTAAAGTTACAGTAACGTAAACTGAGCAGTTCTGTGAAGAAGCGCCGAAACTAACACAGCATGGACTTTGTCGCTTCATTTTAGAGATCTTAGATCAATTTTATCATCAGAGTGTAAAACTAATCTCGATGTAACTACCCTTTCGACGACACCTATAAATACATATAAACATAGTGCAGTGATGTTCAATGAACAATCACGCTTGTTAAATCATGTGCAGCACTTGAATTCAGGGCCTCGAGGATACAGAAGACCAGCCACTTTACAGAACACAAATTAGTTTCAAATCACTTTTTCACAAGGTATTAAATTTCGACAGATTGTACACCACCACCAAGTAATGAACAAGCCACTCAATTCTCTGAAATTAATTTCTTCTTAAGAGTGACACCATCAGATATGCAGAGCTAAGCAAACACCAAAGGAAAAATTAGCAAGCAAAAGGGAATGAGAATAGCAGCGGAATCTTCAGAAAGACGACTAGAGCAACTTGCTCCTAAGCTATTTATCAATTCCCATTAAATACTATACTCTTTTCGAGTACGATGATAAAAAGAAAACAGAAATAACGCGCGATTCAATGATGTAGCAAATGTGTTACACTATTCAACCAACCTAGCTCTTCGACGAGAGACGACGTCGCCACAGAATCTCGTGGCACACTAGTGACGAAAGCCAATACTGCTTCATGTTCTCCTCATCGACTATCGGTGACCAAGTATGTAGGCCTAAACCAGCTCACTTCCGTTTAGAAAAACCTATTGCATTCAGTGGCCGCTACGCATCGCTGAAATACACTTACCTGAATATTTTGTTTGAGGTTCACATGCTTCGTGTCACCTGTTGTTTTGGGAATGTCATTAACCTGGATATTACAGGACGTGAATCAAGGAAGGTGGGCGTTCCTTGTCTAGCTTATTCTGCATAGTACCGGCGAGTTTGAACCTTTAGTCATAACCACCTTTCACAGATCTAAAAGTTAGATTTGACATAACTCCCTATAGTAAATGAACTGTGGTCATGACCTCGATTGGAACAAAGAGCGACCTTCGCTTGGTTGTCTCGTTAGAAGTACCCATAAAAAGCTGTTTTCTTTTTCATCAAGCTTGAACATCATCAAAATTTGCAAAGCTACTATGAGCAGTACCGTAAGGCTTTAGATTATACCCAAGGTATTACCGCATAATGTATATTAACCCTCCGTTTGTAATTTGAGGTGAAACAAAAACTTTGGCAATTCGTTAATCCATTAAAATGTGAGATGAAACCGAATTGTTGTCATTACTTTTGTTTATTTGTACTCCTCCATATATGTTCTTGAGATGGGATAAATGTAGAATTCGATTAGAAGCCGTTAAAGAAATTTTGGTACCCATGACGTGCGTTTCGCTGTTCTCCAGCTCATCAGGTTGAGAGGGTCAAAATTGGTAATTTTAGTTCTTAAAATCTTGCGAAATTTAGAGAGGTTACCATAGGAAGATGTAACTATGATACCGGATGTTCCAAAAGTATAAATGAAATTTTCAATTAAGCAAATGTTTCGTCAATTTTCAACTACAGTCCGCTGCGTTGACTCCAATTACTCTTTTACATTCTTCCTTAGTTTCTTTCTTAGTTTCTTTCATGTAATGAAAATACTAGGTAATCCCATCAACAAAGAATCAGACATAGCATCTGCCGTTTAAGGTGCGTTAAGTTTAACATCTTCTTATAGATAAATGCAATTTCTTGCCGCATATGTATTTATTTATTTATTCTTCTTACTTCCTTTCTTTCGTAAGCCTTTGTTTCACATGACGAAAACACTAGATAATCGCATCAGTAAAGGATCAGATAAAGCATCAGTCAGTGACACATACCAGATCTTATCACTCTTGACGTTAGGCTAACCGGCCTCTTCTCTTCATTTCAGTACCATGCTGTCGGGTACTGGAATATTCCAGCTTCAATGAAATCAATCAAT
>LQNS02277217.1:867345-884075 GCA_001587735.2 Parhyale hawaiensis | reverse complement strand
TCAGTGGCTACATCAACTTCATTGACAGTTTTCTCCAAAGAATCATTCACGTACATCTGATAAGCGAGAACAAGGTTCGTGTCAGAGAACCGCCGCTTAACATTTTCGCTATTATCATGTTTCTGTAGCAACTGTATTGGTATTGCACTAATGCTAAGGTTACAGTAGAGAGATAGGTGGTCAGATCCAGGCGAGTACTCTAATGTCCTACTGAGCAGTACACTTCAGTTCGTCTTCGGCACACTCCTTCTCTTCCTTAGATGACATGATTGAACTCTCTGACGTTCTTCAAAAAAACACTTAATACATTGTAAGCAATATAACGTGCAAACAACGTGCTGGGCCAAAATGAAATCAGGTGCATCTTATTTACATCACTATTCATGAATTTCTTGAAATGTAGGATGACGCCCAGGTGTATTCATAGAGGAGTTTTTTGAAAGTGTTCTGGGTTTTCTTATTTACTAGTGGACCCGTGCATGATAAAGTTCACGCAATAATATATGTATTTGCTTAATATAGGCCGGTGCGGAATTTTCTTTTCTTTGCTTGCTTTTTATTAATCACAAGAAGTTTGTGGTGACACTTCTTCACTGATTGTACTTTCGTTACTAAAATACATATAGAGGAAAACGCTACGACAGTCAACTCAAATTAGCGTAAGAGATACGTGCTTTCTACTGAGCAGTACACTTCAGTTCGTCTTCAGCACACTCCTTCCCTTCCTTAGATGATATGCAAAAAAAAAAACTATACAATTAGTAAAAACTGAAACATCACTGAATTTTATTTCCGCTGCGTATCCAAAATACACAGTAAGATAGCTAGCTTCATCGTAACAAATTTTCGCGTCCAAGAAGTTCGAATAAATAATTGTTACGTCTTCTGCACCGGGAAAAATTGGTTCCTCTACGCTTTGCTGATTTTCTACTAAAAGTGTAGCTACATCGTAAACCAAAAGAAAATATAATTTCGATATAGAGAAAAAGTAATGACTTTCAGACTCCACGGAAACGGCAAGAGAAGCTGGAAGAGCAATAACTGCATTCATTGTTACTAACGATTAGCAATGTTTTTTGCCCGCAATTGATATTGCTTCTAATAAATACTGAGCTTTAGCTTTGTATCCAGATACTCGAGGGTGGCATATAACTCGGACTCGGAGTAAACTTGTTCCGTTGGAAGAAAAACCCAAAATGGAGAAAACAATTCGCTGCCAAGAAATCATCGTGGCATTTACGCGCGTGCTGATGGCCGAAGAATATCTTACCATTTGTCTCAATTTATGAAGTCAAAATGAGATGACCAGTGTAAACTAAGGGCAGCTGAAGTTTGAATGAAGAAAAACTTCAGGACAGAGTACGCATCACGATAGAGAAGCTGTATGCATCTGCATCGAGTGGAATTCAACGTATAGTCAAAGAAAGACCGGATCGGATCGGAATCATCAGATATACTGCTCCGAAGCAAAGGATAGTCCTTCGACGTCATCAGCCACCATCAGCAACCTGAAATATTTTCTACCTATCATTTTTCTACAGTATGAAGCATGGCAGGATCACCACAGTCTTCAAGCAGATGAATACACTGATGAAGCCAGGAAGCCCAGAGCTAATTTTTACCTACCTATATCGTTAAAAGCGTGACACCGAACATATAAATAAATATATATATTTATTATAAACACACGACGGTCATTCTTAGTATTAGATTAGATTAGATTGAATCCCAAGCTTTCGAGCTATTGCGATATATTTTTAGTTTTTTCTTAACTGGTAGCTAGGATACAACTATAATATTCTTTCTAACTTTAGTACTGCTGACGGAATTTGAAGTTTCGTTCCCCTGTAGCTCGAAAGCTTGGGTTCAAATAAAGAAGAAAACCCAGAAGACTTTCAAAAAACTCCTCTATCAATATTCATGTAACTATATTGAATGTACGTAACCTCGTATTAGTACAGAAAAGCTCATGGTTGTCTCATCCATTTCACAGTTTCACTAATAGCCTACAATGTTGTAAAATGTATCAATGTTAGTAAGTGCTAGCCTAAATAGTTTAAACTACATTTCGAACTTGCAAAGAGGGAACAATTGTTAGCCCTTATATGCCGATCACTCTACTTTTCACTTTGACGGTCACGGGCATGCGACTACAATTGGCGGTGTTTGAATCTCACCCTAAATCTATGTTCCTTTGCAACTTCAGGCTAACTCAAAAATAAAAAAATACTGAAAGATTGACCACTGCCGCTTGTCATAGAGTACGAACTGCAAGGAACGACTGACATTTTAGTATTAATCTTAGAGGTTGAACCCCATGAAAGCCAAGACCTGGTTGGCGGCAATGTGACCCATTTGGAATTGTGTAGAGACGCAATTTTTGCGTTAGTGTGTAGCGGCCACCAGACAGAGAATAAAAACAAACAATAGAAAAGAGGACAAAAAGAGGCACTAATGATTTGAACCCCTTCGTAGACCACACCCCCTTCCAATCTCTCCCAAATGGTAGCAGGTAGAGGTCCCGTGAGATGGGTCGCTTACCTCCATTGGCAGCGAGCATCATGAAGCTGAAGGAGAAGAAGAAGTAGACTGACCTAACTTTCCAGAGCCAGCTTGTGTCAGCAGAACTGCGACCAGATGCAACGCCCCCTGCGGGAAGGCACTCGAGTTGACCCTTGGGGATGATAATCCCGTAAATCCTTCTTGCGAGTAAATATTTGGGCAGCCTCTCTTTCTGTCTTGGTAAAAGCATTTGTAAAATGCTCCCCATAAGGTACTAAAGATACTAAATAGATAATAATTGAGAATTTCTCTATTATTGGAGCAGAGACGTTACGACAATAGCAGATCTTCATTAAATAACTAAATTAATTAAGCAACTTATTCAATTAGTTACATCAAAACAAGGACTTTACTCCATAAAAGAAGAGAAAAAAAATCTTTGTCCCGCAACAGGCCGTCTCTGGAATAAGACTCTGCAGCACCTCTTAACGCATATCGCTCTTTATTACACCGCGTGCTTGTGACCGACCTTCCGAGTCCCTAAAGAGCTTTGAATTTTATACAGAGTTTTCAATAAACTACGGCCTGCTACTGACAAGTAAAGAGATTCAGTTTTTAATTAAACAGTTTCCGAGCGAGAAACAACGCAAAGAGCTTGAGAAGCTTGTCGACAAAGCTCTAAAAATCCCAAGACCAGTGAGGAAAAAGTAGGGGCTCAAAATATTTGCTCATTGCTGTTGCCAAGGTTTTGACATCGACGTATGTTTTTGCTTCACGATTTATTCCGTAGACGTTCGTTTTGAAAACACAGCAGCTGTTGACTGATTTCCAAAGATAGCATCTGTTTTGGAAAAACTTTGATTTCGGTTGCAATCGGTGGGAGTGAAAAAAAATACTCCTACTGTTGCTAGCACTTAATAAAAATACAAAGTAATTATAAACTTCTAAAATATTATTAAACATTGCGTCAAAAACATTTACAGCCGATGTTAAGTTGTCAAATCGGTTGTCGATGACAGGAAAAAGCTCAACACTGTTCTGCTTGGGTTAAGTTATGGCAATTTGACAGATGTGACGGAGAAAATGCATCATCAACTGATACCGCGAAGTTAAGTATTAACTACGCTTGATTTTTATGAAATTTCAGACAGAACCGTGAACTTTGCCTCGTTGAAATGAGTTTCAGCCTTTCAACAGTTACTGATTACCTCCGAAAACTCACTTTTGTTCCGTGAAACACAGTTTTCAGTCGACATGACGTCATCGGGTTGTTTCTAACACCTGCAACTCGAGTCAAAGTGACGAAACCAACACGTCTGTTTGAAGTTGGGACAAGTCAAACCTATTGCACTTCGCTGTGTCGCTATGCAGTGATACGCAAAAAATATTCAATGCATCAAATTATCGTGGCAATCTCAAATTCTAACGAAAAGTAGTTGTTCCAATGCACATGAATTATTCATTTCAACGTAAATAGAACGTTCTCAAAATGATACTGAAAATCATTGCCTTATTAATTGTTTATTCAGAAAATGTCGTAGGTTTTAACTTAAAAATTTTCAATGCCGCTTTATGTCGTGTCCATAAGGTCATTAATGACATTTTATTTTACATGAATCGCAATATGAGTTACTTTCACGTTGATATGAAAACATTTCAACCAATCACAGACGCATGTCGGAACCATTAACCTATGAATAAAAGAACATCAAACAAGTGTTTAAAAATAACTCAACTCTTTAGTATATATTAATATGTACCAGACACAGGCTATTCAATTACTTGGTCAGATTCCTAAATTTTAGAGTAATGTTTATAGAAAAAACAAAGACGCATTTTGGAATAAAATTTTTCACAGTTCAGTCATAAATGTAATGTACAATACATACTAAATAGTATCAGATATTTAAAGACCTGTTATCAGCTCCTTGTTTTGAATTTTCGATCATCCTCTCCAATTATGATACATTAAATGTTCTACCATTTCCTTGATACTATTTAATAGCATAGCATAACAGCAGTTCATTTACTACAGACAGTTATATCAGCTCTAAGGGAACACCCTTTCGCCCAATCTTAACCAATTAGCGACCGCCGTTACACCATCTCAGCTAATCAACGACTGGCGTCAATTTCAGCCAATGGGCGACTGCCACATCACTATGCTGGTGTAGACAAATAAGGCTGCGAGCGGCGGCTCCTTGTACTGCAGTATACCAGAAAGACTTTCCTGCCATTTGTTTATCATTTATTACCTCAAATTAGAACTACCCGTGCCGGCCATACACTTAATTACATAAGTAAAGGAAAATAATCGACCAATGAATTGATGTATTGTATTGCATCTTGATTTTCAGCTCCATAAAAAAAAGCTGAGATAATCATCTGAAAATGTTTGCCTCAATTGAAGAGAATGCTTTGCGCGGAATATAATAATTCGCAAGCCTTAAAAAGACTAAATTAGACGATTTTCGTTCACAAGAAAACTTTGCATTACAACAGGTTATAAAGTAGCATGTTATATATACACATGAAAAGCAGAATAAACTGCAACTGAACAATTTTGCCAACGTTTATGTAATAAACAATCGCGACACACGCTTAACCTCTCGCACACACGACGCTATATTGGGAATTACCCAAGATGCCTCTGTCTTGGCATTACCAAGGATGCCCCGCTGCAAAAGGAGTGTCGCTATTGGCTGATACATTTTTGTGTGACGCCACTATGCTGCAACTGCAGGAGCTGCAGGCTCTATTGCTTGACATAACTGTCTGTAGTAAATGAACTGTGGCATAACCGTCGGAAGAACCTACCTTGAAAACGACATTCGCTAAGAGTGTCGAAAGCTTGGAGAAAATGAATGAGGTTTATAGAAAGGAGGATGCCAGGATCCCCGTCCGTGGAGCTCAAGTTTTCGGTGCGGCTTTCCGGAGTGGCTGCTGCCAGACGCCGTATGCACCACTTTCATATTTATCACTCTCGAAGAAAGTGAGAGAGGTGATAATGTTTTCGTTGAAAATTTAAGTATATATATTTGTATATAGTTACGTAGATTTGTATATATGTTGCGCGCGTTTGGTGGATTTGCGCGATCGANTTTCATATTTATCACTCTCGAAGAAAGTGAGAGAGGTGATAATGTTTTCGTTGAAAATTTAAGTATATATATTTGTATATAGTTACGTAGATTTGTATATATGTTGCGCGCGTTTGGTGGATTTGCGCGATCGATCGATCGCGCAAATCCATCCACCAAACGCGCACAACATATACATATATATTTGTAGATTTGTCTGTCCACCCAATAAGTGGTCGAAGGAGTTGAGCAATCTTCATAATTTTTTGTAGGCAGTTTGGTGGGTTGACCTAGATGTGACCCATGCCAAGAAACCAGATTTAGCTGACCATAAAAAATGATGGCATTGAATCTTCCTCCACCGGGGCGAACTTGCCTCCAGCGCGGCAGATCGTCTGGAGAATATGGCGTTCTATTTTTTTCCTATGTAATTATTGAAGAACTAATCCATGGAAAGAATGCGGCTGTGCCCTAGCCTCCTTCATCGAAAATGACTTCGTTGAATTTGCCCACTACCACGGGTGATGGTCTTACGCCACCGAGGCGTTCTAGTTTATCAGTTAGTTTATTGCTCATGCGTCACTTCCACCAATGAAATTAATGTGTGTTCGTTCGTTACTGTCGTCGGGTGCCAAAGGAATTTAACTTTCATGACCACGTCACAGCCACACCAGAATGGTGGGAACGCTGGCTGGCAAGCCTAAAGCGGCAGTGTTCACTCCTCCCTATTAAAGCTCCTTGGTAAAAGTAAATATTCAAATTCCAGAAGTACTGTCATAAGTCATCTGAAAATACAGTATACTATGTACTTATACATGGTTAGGAATGAAATACAACAAAAGTAATGATAAAAATTCCTAATCATCTCGCTTTTTTTAATGTATTACGGATGTTTTTCGTTTACCTCAGATAACTGATTTTGATGATGTTCTAGCTTGGAGAAAATAGAAATAAAAATTTTTGTGTTCCTCTAGCGAGAAAAGCAAGTAAATGTCGCTCTTAATTAGTTATAGAACTCGCCTTAGCTAAATGAAATAATCTAGACAAGGAACGCCCAACTTCCATGAGTTGTATCCAGTAATATCCAGGTAACGACATTCCCAAAACCGGAGCTGGTGAGACGAAGCATGTGAGCCTCAGACAAATAATTCGGGAACTAAGATTTCAGAGACACTTACCGACCACTGTATCGAATTGGTTTTCGAAGAGGTAAGCTCCATTAGGCCTACATACTTGGCCACATTGAGTAGATCAGTAAAACATGTAGCAGTATTGAAGATACCGTCATCACTGGTGCATCACTATAGATTCCTTTGCGACATCGTCTGTGGTAGAACTACAGCTTGATTGAACAGTGTATGTCATTAAGCAGCGTTTTGTTCCTGTTTATTTATTCTTCAGTCGTACTTGGAAAGGAGATTGTCTGAATTAGTATCTAGTGGAAACTGGTAAGTAGTGATCCGTGTGTCACATTTTTTTCTGCTAGATTCGTAGACTTGAAGTAGGTTAGGTCAGATTTTTCAAGTTGCAAAATACAGAAAGAGACGGATAGATATTTTTCTGATATGACAATAGTGCCGAGAGGTAGATGCATGTTAACTTTGCGCGTTTTGGACAAAATTTGGTGAGGTGTTCTTGTACTAATGTACTAAATCCTAACACCGTGTATGAAAGTGATTTGAAATCTGTGTTGTTGAAAGTATCTCGTCTGTTTTATATATTGGGCTTTAAAAATATGTGATGCATATGATTTGACGAGTATGCTTGTTCCCGGAACGTCACTCACTGCTCTATATTTATTTATATATATATACTGTATACATCGAGTAGATATCATAGGAAAGACAAGCCTATCCAGATAAACTTATCTCCAGCCAGATATCCTTTTCCACGAAAGTAGCTGAACCAACGCTCCTAACTGAAATTCCTGAGAAATAAAATCGTTTGGAGAAACATTGGGAGTAATACCCTACACAGCTACGGACTCCTCCTCCAGGTGTCACAAATTCTTTACGATCAATGCTCCGGATGCCAATGTAATCCATTATCGTTCTTGTCCCAAACTAACTTAACGTCTCCAAGCTTCGCAGATCTATCGCAATTATTCGGGTTTATACCATCACCTGCATGGTTGACCTTATTTTCTTCTTTTCTTCCTCCTGTATCCAAATGATCCTGACAGGCTGCTGATAGCTCATAGAGGACCGAAGGGTAAGTCCCGGCGCTCTCTGAGAATGGACCTGTTGGTCCGTCTTCTGAAGACTATCTAATCTAATTCAACTAAAACAAGCTCTAACGTATCTAGATGGACCTGCTCCAATTAAAAAGATTTGAAAAAATTATCGTCGTGCATGACTTAAATATTTTATTTCAGGTTTGAGCTACAGTACAACGACATCTCGGAGTCATTTCAAGTTACATCAACAAGTAAGTGATACACTTCAGTTGGAACCGCGAGCAGTGCTGCTGACATGATGGCAACAGGATCCATCATAGAAACGTGGAAATATTTCCTGAAGAACAAGAAAGTTTCCGACGACCCATGCCGTGAAATTCGTAAAGTAATGTTCTACGTGAGTCGACTAGGGCAGAACGGCCACTTGTCCGATTACCATGACTGGGTAAGTACTGGTTATTCACAGTAATAATAGTGACAACTATATAAGCACTCTGAGAGCGCAGAACTCTGCCGTAAACAATAGTAACAAGAGTCTCAAAATAGTCCGGGAACTTTTGTTCGGATCCTCACCAAAATATAATCACTTATAACTCGTAAGATTTGTAATAGTTCCTGAAAATTTCATGATCCGTTCATAACTGTTTGGGTTATGATACTTGAACGCAAAAAAGGGTAGAGGAGACACATACATACAAACAAACAGACCCGGGCCAACGGATCGTCTCCAAAATTTGATCACTTGTTCCTCTTAACTTTCCCAACAGATTCTGTAAATTATAAGAAGATCCTTCCATACCTTTTTGGGTTATGTTGCCAAGAAAAAGAGAAACACAAACCAACAATCAGCGGCTCAACAGATCATCATAGCACTTGATAATTTGATTCATCTGACGTACCAATAGCCTCTGTAAATTTCATTTAAATGGATCCGTTTATAACTTTGTGAGTTATATTGCTAACAGACAGATATACATGATAACAGACATACTCCAGTAAAACATAAACTAATTGGAGGAGGTAACAATAATATAACAATAATATTCATAGTAACATAATAGTACTCAATACTACTCATACCCATTCGTAAATTGATGATATCTATAGTAGAAGTGTTGTATATATTGCAATAAGATTTTGAAGCGCGTAATTTCGTAAAATCTGTTACTTCAGGGATTTTAATTAATTACCTAAAGCAAGAAGGCTATGTTTCTGACGAAGTTTGGCTGTCTGTCTGTCACAAAGCTAACTTAATAATTTATGAACGAATCTTTATGAAACTTACATGGAGTGTTAGATATGTTAGGAGGAAGAGATGAGTGATTTTTGTGCAGATCCGTTCTGGCGTTTATTTTTCTGCCTTTTTTCAACACAACTTCAACAGTTATACAGTTATGAACGGATCTTCGTGAAATATGCAGAAATTGATGGGAATGTAACCAAGAGCAACTGACTGAATTTATGTGATATCATTTAGCCCGCTTGTCTGTTCGTCTCTGTGGTTGTTCTGTGTGTGTCAGTAACATAGCCCAGAAAGTTAGGAACGAATTGTTACGAAACTTGTAGAAATTATTAGAAATGTTAAAAGGAAAAAATGGTCAAATTTTGATTATTTATTGGTCCTAGTGCTTGTGTATTTGACTATACATAGGTATGTTTGTCAGAACACTACTCAAAGAGTTAGGAATGGATCTTCAACAAAATAACGGAACTGTTATTAATATCAAAAGGCACAAATGTTCAAATTTTGGTGTTGATGAAGAGGGAAATGGTTTCAGAACTAATTTGAATTTTTCGTTAACACTGCCTAAGCATGGAGGTGGTATACGTCCTTGGAGTGCTTCTCTAGTTCTCTTTCCTTAAAGTGACTGAAACGAGCTTTTCCCTTTTCAACCTAACCGGTCTTAGTTTAACCTACGGCGCTTTATTTAATCAACCGCGATTTGCTAGACCTAACACATCTCTACTGTTTGCACGATTTCTCTGAAGTATTATATCTATATTTATATAAAAATTATTATTTTATGTCAACAAAATGTTTAGAAAAGCACTCTCATCGGAATGGAGATTGAGGCTACCGTCCATAGGTCCCATTGTCAAGGAGGATATAGGAGTTGCATCTGAATCTCTTACAGTTATCTTGTTTCTTACCCTTCTCACTAATTCCCAGCTAACCGCTTTGTTCATATGTCTTATTGCTCTGGTGTACCCACTCGCTTGCTGTTTAGCACTTGTATTGGAAGTTGTGGTTGCAGTCATTTTCATTGTTTGGAAATTGCTGCGATAAATTCTTGTACTGGGAGCTGCTGAGTCTGCATTGCATTCATTTTGTCAATTGATCCCCTGTTCAGTCCCTTTTGTGTAGTTTGCTAAGCACCCAACGTATCAGACTTAGAGAACACAAACATCGTGTTGTTGCTAAAAGATTTGCTGTTGGTGATCACGGCACATTAATTGGATCGTAAATTGTCGTCAATAGATCAAATCGGAGTTGTCTGTGTTTGTTTGTGGTTGCATGCTCAGTCATAGGGTTCCAAAAGATTAACGTTGGGCACCACCTTCTTAAGTTATTACAATATTCCATCAATGTATCATCTAATAGTATATAAGTATTAAAAATTAAACTGAGTTATCACTTGCGACCTGCTTGGGCGGAACGTCCGTGATCAAAGTCAATGTATTATACTATTATATACATTCTGAGCACGGAGAACGTTATTAAGAGTATTGAGTTTGCTCTAGCCTGGAG
Organism: Parhyale hawaiensis; assembly: GCA_001587735.2. Classification (NCBI taxonomy): domain Eukaryota; kingdom Metazoa; phylum Arthropoda; class Malacostraca; order Amphipoda; family Hyalidae; genus Parhyale; species Parhyale hawaiensis. The sequence goes on along the minus strand of LQNS02277217.1, from coordinate 873,568 downwards.
GCAACCTAATATATGTACTTAATTACGACAGGACTTCTATACCTCCTTCAGGGGAATAATTATCACCTCTGCCACGTCCCAAGGTCACACGCTTAGTCTTCTTGTACTTACTAACATGTAAATATATGTCTTACAGCCACCACCTTGGTCCCATTAAGAGCATTATTAACTTGTTGACACCTGACATGCATCGGCTGAGTCCTAACATCCTCTGTTTTACAGTTCCTGTTGCATACGGACATGGGAGGCAGACACTGCACCTGCAGGTATCAGCTATTCCACACCACAATTGCAGACCTGGTCTCGTTCCACCAAGAAACAGCGTCAGGAACACGCAATGCTGGTTTAATACAACGGTTGGATAAATATTTAGCAGTATTTAAAGAACAATTTAGCGCCTGGAATTTCGGCGAAACCAGTAAAGAAACTCGTAAAGAATTAACAAAATTATTGAAATGCATCATAGTCGTGTCTGCTGGAATTTTACAACAGAGTTTCAGAAATCAGATTTGCTACGGCCAGAACTATCGGGCATCTGCCTACAGTACACAAAATATTTTGATATTTCTTGCAAGCCTCGTGGACAACGAAGCAAATGGCAGCACTCCGTCAGATAAAGATGAAATGCGCGTCCAACTGAACTATGAGTCCCTCCGGCTGAGGACAGTAGGTCGGTACATAGCATTGTTGTGGGGCCGGACTGATGGATTGGGAACTGATCCTATTGCCAAAGTAAAATCGTTCAAAGAGCTGCTGCAGTTATCGGGCGGCAAGTGTCAGATGTGCGAGGGAAAATCTAATCACAACCGATCTGAGTGGATCGTCTTCACGCCTTGTTTCCACTGCCTATGCATCAGCTGCGACAACAAACACTCTCAGAAGGCAAGGTAAGTTGTATTCTTGTGTATTCTTGATACTTCAGATAGAACAGATAAAAATGACACAGACCGACAACTTCTTTAAGAGCACTTGACACCAACCGTTTCGGACCGTTGTGACGTCATCATTGTCTCTTGGTACTATTGGAGATACTTATTTACATAGCACTGGTATCATGTCTAGCAATATACGATTTTAATCAAGCGATCAAACTTTACGTCTCCGTGGTCGGTAAATTTCTCTCAAATTACTGAAGAAGTGGCCTTGTGTGTACATTTGCCTGTGGCAAATACGATGAATAAGCATCACTATTATTATTATTATTCCTAATATTTGGGAAAGTGGAAAAGGTGTTTAAACTAAACTGCAAAGTGAATGCTGATATTCAATTCTTATTATTATTATAACTTCAGGCTTGAGCTCCCACAGACAGGCAATACAACCCAAATGAAGCATCTTGCAACACCGGGAAGCTCAAAACGCTGCTAAAGGAAATCCAGCAAAAAACCATTAACAGCTGACTTAAATGCCTGCATGCCAATACGACCAAAAGCCAATGCCGGCAACAAATTCCAAACCTTAGCCGACCAGGGCACGAAGCACCGACAGAACTGATTATTTCGACATCTGACAGCCTCCAAAGTGAAAAAGTGCGCTCCGCACGCAGCACGAGTCTCTCTCCCAAATACCTTGATGGCAGGAAGAGAAGAATACAACCAATGCCTCTCATTATTGTACACCTTATAAAACATACATAGGCCTAGCTCTGCTACTTTTCCCCTGTGGGACAGGTTCACTAGATCATTATCAGCGCACAGCCTGCTGGCTGAACGAACAAGTCGGTCCAACAGACGCAAGTGAGTATCAGTAGCTGAAGTCCAGACCGGTGAGCAATGCTCCAACACAGGCAGCAAAAATGCATAAAAACATCTACGGGCAACCTGACTAAAAGGGTGTGACACCGATAAGAGAGCGTCACAACAACCCAAGCCAATTCTGTGCGCAAGTTGACCAGCAGGCAGCAACCCCGTAACCTTAGCGAAACGACCAAGCTTACCAGCGATCAACTTCTCGAACACCTTCGACAAAATGGGCGTCAGTGTGATGGGTCGATAGTTGGCCACATAGGGCGACACCGGACCTTTGGGAATAGGAGTAATATTCCCAGTTCGCCAACAACGAGGAAAATTAACGTAGCTAGGTTTGTTCATTATTTTTATCACCAATATGTCCAAGTTTCTGAGTGAAACCTATAATAATACCTCTGGTTCAAGCTTATAAGTTATAGAATCTTACACCTTACTATAAATCAGTAAATGATTAGACATGTAAATAAGTGTATAATATATGTTTCAGGAACGTGGCGTGACACATTCTTCATGGCAGGCATTATCAAAATATGCGCTAGTATCTAATTTTTTATGCTTGAAGTAGTTTACTGCATTATGACGGTACTACTCATAATAATTGTGTTAAGTTTTACTCATATTTTGTCATACAGATAAAAAATATAACAACTCGTGTACATCAATCAAGGTGCAGGCACACAGAGTGCCCTTCTGGGCGGCACGTACTCTATGCATGTGTGTTGTGCATATAGGTACTAGAATACCCGTGCTGTTATATATGGGAGCGGGTAATTTCTGACAACCTTTTTTGTTTCACCGTATATCATCGCTAGTGTTAAGACGGTTACAATAAATTTACAACGGGCAACTTAAGTTTTCAAATGAGTGAGTGCACTCTATTTTTTAATGCAAACGAGCAGCACAATAATTATGCTTCCTTCCCATAGCATGGTCGAATTTATGAGAGCCGCGTATCCTATAGACAATAGTATTTGTACAACTTCAGTCGGTCAAATTTTCATGCCCAAGCAAAAAGTTCGTTCGTCAAACTCGAGGGGAAGAAGCAAGTTGGCAAAAAATATCTGCTGCAATGCAATTCTCGCATTTTTCGGTCGTCTCCGTCGCACCCTTTAATTTTTTTTTATCATGAGCTCAAATTACTCATCATGCACTGAAAACAAGTACAGTTTTCATGTTGAAAGAAAGTATAAAAACCAAAGTCCATGAGAGGGCTAAGAGAAGCTGTAGTTACCTTCACTTGTGGATTTTAGCATTGGTTCAGTAGCTAGTAAGTGTATTCACTTTTAATAAACCCTCGCATGACGCATAGCCATATTTGGTTACAATTTGTTTCTTCGGCGCACAAAGCAGGCTGGCTGGCCGATGTTGATGGGACAATTTCAAGGTCCAGCTGAACGTGAACAAACGAGCTAAACTTCATTTTTGTTTGCACAGCTAGCTTGTAGAAAACATGAGCTTTCCAATGGTATAAAAAGTAATGAATCAGATTATACATAAAGCCCAAATTAACAAAAAGTAACAAAACAGGTCGTTTTACCAGGACATATCTTTCACTTTAGATTTTTACCGGTCGAAACTTAGTTACCTTGAAGGGGAATTTAATGATGAATTCCATAAAAAGTTTTGCCAGTGAAAGTTTGCCATATGGTTCACGTCACGTTCGAAAATATAAAACCTTGGCAGTTTTGGAAATCCACACAAAATTCGCACGCCTTGGAAAGGGGGATTTTATCTTTTATTGAAGTGTGCCAGAAATGTTATTTTTCGCTGCTCCTTTTTTCAACGAACGAAATTTTTACGTCAAATAGTAAGCATTCTTGCGGCAAAAAACGTAACGAAACCAAATTTGATTATGCTTTTTTCGCGTTTTTGGTCCATCTGGCTCTGCCCCGTGCGAGGGTTAATTAAGGATATGGATTCCCATTTTAGCCATCTTCTACAACCTGACAACCTGATCTATTTGTCGCCACTTCTCTAACATGGCTTAATGTTTTCTCGCCTATCTATTATCCGAAAGCCTGACAGAAAATGGACCGATATATACGCATCAAAATATCGCCTGTTTCACCAGTGTTGGAACACAAAAATGCTGCATGCTCCAACCTAAAATTTTGCGCAAAAGCGGGACTGTGCAAGTTTGTAAACGTCGTCCTCAAAACTCCGGCACTCGTGCTGTTGGCTCGCGTGTCGCACCGGCATAAGTACGGAGATGAAGGAATGCGCTTCCGAGCAGTGCAACGATAAAGACTGAAGAAATCGGTTCGTTTCGTTGTTCTATAATGTTTAGACATCACGCCATAACGACGCGTGCAACTTTTAGACAGATAAAGAATCTTTGGCTGATATCAATAAACGCTCAGTAATCATTGTTCACAGAAGCATTATCATATCTATTGAGGCTATTACAATATTGGTCGGAAATTTTCATTTTTCTTCCAGGAAGAAGTGCCCCATATGCCAAAGGAGCTTCAGTTTGGTGCTCAACGACCACTTGTTCTCCACGTGCAAGGAAATGAAAGAAATTTTCATCAATGAGCACAAACGAAGTACTGATGAAGAGCTGAATATGACAACTTATTTGGAATGATTTCAATAAACTGCACTTCTACTTATTTTCGTATTATTTTCGAACGCCTAATAAAATCGCGTTTGTGGCCTCTTATTATGATACTATAAAGTAGTAGAAAAGCTGAGTTTATGAAAACATGAAGCACAATTCTCCATTTAGCAACTATTTCTACTCATAAGGTCACTGTGCATTTTAAAACAAACATTTATTTCATCTACTCAGTGCCTTTTATGGATTTTCAGCTCAAGTTTTTCGATATGACTATACAGTAGGTGGGCAAACTGTCATGTCCGAGGACCCCTCTACTAATTACCAGCCACTGCCGTCAACTACTTACCGTCAACGGCCGTGAACTACCGCGTCAACTGCTGTAAACTACGGTCAACTAACGTCAAGTACAGTCAACTACCATTCATACGTCAGCCGTCGTCAATGCCCAATTATAAATACTACCGTCAACTACCAAGTACACTATGCTGTCAACTACAATAACGCTACCATCAACTACCAAGTACACTATACTGTCAACTACAATAACACTACCATCAACTACCAAGTACACTATACTGTCAACTACAATAACGCTACCATCAACTACCAAGTACACTATACTGTCAACTACAATAGCACTACCGTCAACTAACCTTTGCTATGGTCAACAACCAATTATACGTCAGCATGAATTTAGTTTTGCTCCGTAGAATGGAAATTTCACAACTTACATATGCAACTTGTCAAGAAACGCATTAGTTCTAAAAAAAAGTTTAGTATTGGCCCCTGTCAAGGCCCAAAAGGAGACCCACGGATTCACCTCTATAATAGAGTAACACCGAGTAACACTGAGGCAATCTGAATGCAAGAGGCCTCAGAGGTAGCGTGATTTATGGTGCGTTCAACAAGCCTTCACATTACTGTTCTGTAATGTTGAATAAATTTTTATGGTACAATTCTTAAACTGCTTCTAATTCGAAAAATATAAGCAAAAACTTACAATATGCTCTTAATGCTCTTCCATTGGTGTAGAAGTAATGTAAAGTCTACGTTTAGATCTGTGCTAGTTTTATTACTTTTGTACAAGTTTTAAGTTTTATACACGTAACTTAATGGGGTTACGGCGCGTGCATCTGCATGCATGTGGTTCACCGAATCACCAGAGGCCGTAACCCCCGTAAGATACGTGTATAAAACTTAAACTTGTAAAAAACTAGTAAAACTAGTGCAGATCTAAATGCACACTTTAAATTACCTCAGAGTTACTCAGGTGTTACTCTATTATAGTGGTGAATGAGACAGGAATTTTCAAAGCGTAACCCCGAAACAACCAAAGCAAAAACAAACCTAATGTAAACGCAGACGTTTATTCATAATTATTGCTAATAATGAGGATACAACCCCTAAAAATTTCATAATAGGTCTCTGCAGATCTTTCTTCCGTAAGAAATTGATCAATTACACCAAAGGAAGGCTTTTCTCCATAAACTCAATAGACCGACTTCGCGAGAGCTCAAAACGTAAACAAACCAACAAGCACAATCGAAATATCTAAACACTCTGCTAAATACATATAAAAATTTTGGTTAGAATTGTGACGGATATAACCTAGCAACAAAATAATAACATATGTAACGCATATATAGGAAAAATACGTCTTCACAGGTCACAAAACGTAATTATAGGGATATTTATTCGATGCATATATGGTGAGCCTTGGCATCTGCACGGTGGTACTCCGCTCGCTACCCACCTATTTCGCAAGGTAACGAGTTTGGGTAACACCGGGTAGCACTATCGTCTCTCACGACGATTTTGCGTTCACGTAAGCTTTCCTGCGCGCGCCACCACTAAAATAAACACTACCTAGGCAAACCTAACCTAGCCTAACCTACCTTAACCTAACCTCCTTACC
>LQNS02277217.1:801957-824499 GCA_001587735.2 Parhyale hawaiensis | reverse complement strand
CACCGGGGCGACAGGAACCTCCTGTACAAGGGCTTCAAAGGTTGGCACATCTGCACTGTAGACGGCGACAACACAACACACAACGATTATGAAATTTTGATGAGAGCATCCAGTTATTAAAAGCGATGGTCGGCCATCGCTTTTAATAACTGGATGCTTCACGCTTGAGCTCCCACAGACAGGCAATACAACCCAAATGAAGCATCATGCAACACCGGGAAGCCCAAAACGCTGCTAAAGGAAATCCAGCAAAAAAACATTAAAAGCTGATTTAAACCCCTGCAGGCCAATACGACCTAAAGCCGATGCCGGCAACAAATCCCAAATCTTAGCCGACCAAAGCACGAAGCACCGACAGAACTGATAAGTTCCACATCTGACAGCCTCCAAAGTGAAAGAGTGCGCTCCGCGCGCAGCACGAGTCTCTCACCCAAAAACCTTGATGACAGGAAGAAAAGAATACAACCAATGCCTCTCATTATTGTACACCTTATAAAACATACAAAGGCCTAGCTCTGCTACTTTTCCCCTGGGGGACAGGTTGACTAGATCATTATCAGCGTACAGCCTGCTGGATGAACTAACAAGTCGGTCCAACAGACACAAGTGAGTATCAGCAACTGAAGTCCAGACCGGTGAGCAATACTCCAACACAGGCAGCAAAAACACATAAAAACATCTACGGGCATCCTGACTATCACCAAACACTAAATTCACCTTACGCAGAAGCCCAATCTTAGTTGTATACCACCAAGCTCAAAAGTAAGCTTCTCATCAAAGACCACACCAAGAATCTCCTTAAGGAGCTAGACTCTGAAGCAAAGTGTCATCAACCTCCAGTAGGGGAATCCTCGGTACAAGTGTCCGAGACCGACAGATAATCATCGACTTGGTCCTACTGGCATTCAGCTTCATACTCGATGCAGAGCACCATGCGCTAATGCGTGACAAATCCCTATTCAGAGACTGAGCGACAGCATCACGCTGGTGAGGAGCAGGTATCACTGTCATCAAAGTGAAATCTTCTGCATAGTTGATCAACGTATTTTCAAGCGAAGAGAGCATGTCACTAGTATAGAGAACGAATAACAGAGGGCCAAGAACACTACCCTGAGGGACGCCAGACACCACCCCGACTGAGGCGCTCAAAACGCCGTCAACAGACACAGTCTGCGTTCGCTCAGAAACAAAATCGCGAATGATTGACAAAACCCTACCATCCACATCAAAGGACTCCAGCTTGTATAATAGACCCCTGTGGTTAACCCTGTCAAACGCCGCGCTTAAGTCCCACTGGCGTGCCTCCGACCTACAATCCAGCACAGACTGTAAATGGTGTGACACCGACAAGAGAGCGTCACAACAACCCAAGCCAATTCTGTACGCAAGCTGACCAGCAGGCAGCAATCCCGTAACCTCAGCGAAACGACCAAGCTTACCAGCGATCAACTTCTCGAACACCTTCGACAAAATGGGCGTCAGTGTGATGGGTCGATATTTGGCCACATAGGGCGACATCTGACCCTTGGGAATTGGAGTAATATTTCCAGTTCGCCAACAACGAGGAAAATTAACGTAGCTAGGCTTGTTCACAATTTTTATCACCAATATGTCCAAGTTTCTGAGTGAAAGCCTATAACAATACCTCTGGTTCAAGCTTATAAGTTATAAAATCTGACACCTTACTATAGTTCAGTAAATGAATAAACATGTAAATAAGTGTATAATATATGTTTCAGGAACGTGGCGTGAGACATTCTTCAGGGCAGGCATTATCAAAATATTCGCTAGTATCTAATTTTTTTATGCTTGAAGTAGTTTACTGCATTATGACGGTACCACTCATAATAATTGTGTTCAGTTTTACTCATATTTTATCATACAGATAAAAAATATAACAACTCGTGTACATCAATCAAGGTGCAGGCACACAGAGTGCCCTTCTGGGCGGCACGTACTCTATGTATATGTGTTGTGCATATAGGTACTAGAATACCCGTGCTGTTAAATATGAGAGTGGGGAATGTTTGCTAACCTTTTTTGTTTGACCGTATATCGTCGCTAGTGTGTTAAGACGGTTACAATAAATTTACAACGGGCAACTTGAGTTTTCAAATAAGTGAGTGCACTCTATTTTTTAATTCAAACGAGCAGCACAATGATTATGCTTCTTTCCCATATCATGGTTGAATCTATGAGAGCCGCGTATCCTATACACAATAGTATTTGTACAACTGCAGTCGGTCAAATTTTCATGCCCAAGCAAAAAGTTCGTTCGTCAAATTCGAGGGGAAGAAGCAAGTTGGCAAAAAATATCTGCTGCAATGAAATTCTCGCATTTTTTGGTCGTCTCTGTCTGACCCATTAATTTTTTTTATCATGAGCTCAAATTATTTATCATGAACTGGAAATAAGTAAAGTTTTCATGTTGAAAGAAAGTATAAAAAATCAAAATCCATGAGAGGGCTAAGAGAAGCTGTAGTTACCTTCACTTGTGGATTTTAGCGTTGGTTGAGTAGCTAGTAAGTGTATTCACTGTTAATAAACCCTCGCATGGCGCATAGCCCTATTTGGTTGTTATTTCTTTTTCGGCACACAAAGTAGGCTGGCTGGCCGATGTTGATAGGACAATTTCAAGGTCCAGCTGAACGTGAAAAAACGAGCTAAACCTCATTTTTGTTTGCGCTGCTAGCTTGTAGAAAACATGAGTTTTCCAATGGTATAAAAAGTAATGAATCAGATTATACATATAGCCCAAATTAACAAAAAGTAACAAAACAGGTACTTTTTCCAGGACATATCTTTCATTTTAGACTTTTACGGGTTGAAACTTAGTTACCTTGAAGGGGAATTTAATGACGAATTCCATAAAAAGTTTTTCCAGTGGAAGTTTGCCATATGGCTCACGTTACGTTCAAAAATATAAAAACTTGGCAGTTTTGGAAATCCACAAAAAACGGTGAATGGATTTCGGGGTACACGTTGCATAAAACCATTATTGGCCTCACCTATGATTCGGGGCACTCGGTAAAAAACAAATTTAGTTAAGAGCTTTTTGTTTTCTACTGTAACTTGGGGTAATTGAAACACAAATCGTGTCTACTCACGCATCATTACTTTTAATAAAATGAAGTCAAAATTTCACACATTCCGTTGAACATACGATCTGATCTTTTTCTCGGTGTGCGATTCTCGTGCATGGCTTCCTCCTTATGTTTGGCAAATGCCGCTTTTGTGATGTTTTTTAACTGCTCGTACTACTTTTTTATATCATATGCTAGACAGAAGGGATGCCCTGTGGCCCTGCAGCAAAATTTTATATAAGTATAAAATCGCGCACAGGCATGAAACCAAAGTATGGTTACGTGCACTGCGCGCATTATAATGGAGACCAAATGCGGTTAATTACATCGTTCGCCTACGATTGCTGAAAGATTTAGTTACAAAAGTAAGTGCACTGTGCGCCAACGCTATTTCCCCGACCATCGGAACATCATGCATACGAAATTCGCACGCCCTGGAAAGGGGGATTTTATCTTTTATTGAAGTGTACCAGAAAGGTTATTTTTCGCTGCTTCTGTTGGTCTAAGAAAGAAATTTCTACGTCAAATAGTAAGCATTCTTGCGGCAGAAAATGTGAACGAAACCAAATTTGATTATGCACTTTTCGCGATTTTGGTCCATCTGGCTCTGCCCCGTGCGAGGGTTAATTAAGGATATGGATTCCCAGTTTAGCCATCTTCTGCAACCTGGCAACCTGATCTATTTGTCACCGCTTCTCTAACAAGGCTTAATGTTTTCTCACCAATCTATTATCCGAAAGCCTGACAGAAAATGGACAGATATATACGCATCAAAATATCACGTGTTTGACCAGTGTTGGAACACAAAAATGCTGCATGCTCCAACCTCAAATTTTGCGCAAGAGCGGGACTGTGCAACTTTGTAAACATCATCCTCAAAGCTGTTGGCTAGCGTGTGGCACCGGCGTAAGTACGTAGAAGAATGCATGCACTTCCGGGCAGTGCAACGATAAAGACTGAAGAAATCGGTTCCTTTCGTTGTTCTATAATGTTTAGACATGACGTCATAACAACGAGTGCAACTTTTAGACAGATAAAGAATCCTTGGCTTATATCAATAAACGCTCAGTTATCATTGATCACAGCAGCATTATCATATCTATTGAGGCTATTGCAATATTGGTCTGAAGTTTTCATTTTTCTTCCAGGAAGAAGTGCCCCATATGCCAAAGGAGCTTCAGTTTGGTGCTCAACGACCACTTGTTCTCCACTTGCAAGGAAATGAAAGAAATTTTCATCAATGAGCACAAACGAAGTACTGATGAAGAGCTGAATATGACAACTTATTTCGCCTGATTTCAATAAACTGCACTTTTACTTATTTTCGTATTATTTTCGAACGCTTGATAAAATAGTGTTTGTGGCCTCTTTTTATGATACTGTAAACTAGTAGAAAAGTTGATTTTATGAGAACGTGAAGCACAATTCCCCATTTAGCAACTATTTCTACTCATAAGGTCACTGTGCATTTTAAAACATTTATTTCATCTACTCAGTGCCTTTTACGGATTTTCAGCTCAAGTTTTTCGATATGACTATACAGTAGGTGGCCAAACTGTCATGTCTGAGGACGCCTCTACTAATTACCAGCAACTGCCGTCAACTACTTACCGTCAACGGCCGTGAACTACCGCGTCAACTGCTGTAAACTACGGTCAACTAACGTCAAGTACAGTCAACTACCAATCATACGTCAGCCGTCGTCAATGCCCAATTGTATATACTACCGTCAACTACCAAGTACACTATACCATCAACTACAATATAACACTACCATCAACTAACCTTTGCTATGTCAACTACCAATTATACGTCAGCATGAATTTGGTTTTGCTCCGTAGAATGGAAATTTCACAACTTGCATATGCAACTTGTCAATATACGCATTAGTTCTAAAAAAAAAATTAGCATTGGCCCCTGTCAAGGCCCAAAAGGCGACCCGCGGATTCTCAAGTTTCTCCCTCCCCCCTTGGCTACGCCTATGCTAGCTTGATTCTAGTTGATGGCAGTTGGCGGTAATTAGCTGGGTCCGACAAGGAGGTTTGATAGATTGAGGGAGCGCAGCCATTTTCACTTGGAAAGCCAGCCGTTTATTTTTCCGGAGTTGTTGATTGCTGGTGGAGCAGTTCTGCTCAAAAATATATTCTGTAATCGGTACATAGAGTGCATTAAGTGCAGTCTTGCGATGATTTTTCGAAGAAGAACGATAATTAAGTATATATTATTCCTGATAAGTTTACCATATTGCTCATTCGTCCAATCACAATGCTACATCCTTGCGGCCATCACAGCCTTTCAGCCATTCCTCGTTCATATGATACTACATACAACGTGGTTTGCATCAACTCCCGCTTGCACAAGCCCACACTACTGTACATATATTTTTATATTAGATTATATAGGCGGCAGTAGACGAACCAATAAGCACATTTCCAAAGAGACGCCGGAACTTACGCCCCGACCCTCTATAAGCTATTGTCAATATGTTAGTAGGATGTAGAGGACTGGGGAAAAAAGGGGGGGGAAGAATCCCTGCCAAAGAGACGATCATGAATGCACGCTAGCACGATCAAGAGCCGCTGATATGCGGAGCTTGGAGATGTTAAACTGTGTAGTTACAGCAGGAAAGAGAAGAAGACGGATTAAGGGGCCTAGGAAGCTTTGGCCGTAAAAGGCCCTATTACACAACACTGCTGCCTGGGATGTCGCGACTGGGGGGGTGGGGACACCCCCCCCCCATAATTTCTGGTCGTGCTATAGTCGGTATATTTTTGACAAGAGCAGTCGGTACTTTTACGATAATCGTGCCGACTTAGCTGTAAAATGTACCGACCAACGTCAAAATTTACTGTAGCCGAACCGAACATCACCAGAAAAAAATTTCCGCGCTGCGCGCGAATGGCCTTGCCGCTTCCACAGTCACACCATCTTTGCAATATAACCAAGCATGCACTTAGGCTGAGATGGGAGGATGTCTGTCTCACAAGTTTTCTTCAGTAATAGGTTTCTGTCAAGTTATATTAATATAGACTAGGTAGCCGTATTCGGTAAATTTATAGGTTTTTTGAAAATGCATAATTATATTCATACTAAATATGTGCATATAATTACATATTTAGGTAAGAAGAGAGAGAGATTTGAAATTTCTTGGTGGCATTTGGCATTCTTGGTGATACAAAAAAAAAACATTGTAACGCTGTTAATAAACCTGCACAAAGACAGTTTGCGGCGACAGTGGCGTGTTGTGAACCTGTTTCAATAGCAACCTAACGTCACTTTTATTTTTCTAACGCGCAATGAGATCAAACTTGTTCGTTTTTATTTACAGTGCAATCATTTCGTATAGCTATATTATCAATTAATTAAACTTATTTAATCAAATAAACTGAAGTTTATAGTTCAGAGGTAGCGTGATTCATGGTGCGTTCAACAAGCCGTCACGTTACTATTTTGTAATATTGAATAAATTTTTATGGAACAATTCTTAAACTGCTTCTAATTCGAAAAATATAAACTAAAACTTATTATATGCTCTTAATGTATTCCATTGGTGTAGAAGAAATGTAAAGTGTACATTTAGATCTGAGCTAGTTTTATTACTTTTGCACAAGTTTTAGTTTTATACACGTAACTTACGGGGGTTACGGCGCGTGCATCTGCATCGGTTCACCGAATCACCAGAGGCCGTAACCCCCTTAAGTTACGTGTATAAAACTTAAACTTGTACAAGAGTAATAAAATTAGCGCAGATCTAAATGTACACTTTAAATTACTTCAGATTACCTCAGTGTTACTCGGTGTTACTCTATTATAGAGGTGAATGAGACAGGAATTCTCAAAACGTAACCCCGAAACAATCAAAACAAAAAAAAAACCTAATGTAAACACAGAGGTTTATTCATAACTATAGCTAATAATGACGATACAACCCCTAAAAAATTCGTAATAGGTCTCTGCAGATCTTTCTTCCGTAAGAAATTGATCAATTACACCAAAAGAAGGCTTTTCTCCATTGACTCAATAGACCGACTTCGGGAGAGCTCAAAACGTAAACAAACCAACAAGCACAATCGAAATATCTAAACATTCTGCTAAATTCATATAAAATTTTTGGTTATACTTGTGACGAATATAACCTAGCAACAAAATAATAATATATGTAACGCATATATAGGAAAAATACGTCTTCACAGGTCACAAAACGTAATTATAGGGATATTTATTCGATGCATATATGGTGAGCCTTGGCATCTGCACGGTGTTACTCCGCTCGCTACCCACCTATTTCGCATGGTAACGAGTTTGCGTATTTGCGTAACACCGGGTAGCACTATCATCTCTCACGACGATTTTGCGTTCACGTAAGCTTTCCTGCGCGCGCCACCACTAAAATAAACACTACCTAGGCAAACCTAACCTACCCTAACCTAACCTCCTTACCCAACCTTCTAACCTTACCTAACCTAACCCAATCTAACCTTTCTAACATTACCTAACATTACCTAACGATACCTAACGTTACCTAACGTTACCCAACAAATGGATTGGATTGGGTTGAATTAGTCGCTATGTCGCTCGTCGCGCCGCGTGGTTGAACTTGCGGCGAGTGCGCGTGTGCTAGACGCATGTGTTTGTGAGTGTGTTTAGCAGCACTCTCTGCTATCACGCATGGCCTCACTACCATATCTTCAGTTTGCTTTCGAAGCCACAAAAGCTTATTATTTTCAAGATACTTTATCATAGAACTTCACCAAAACCCCCGCCGTCTTTTGGGCTTCCTCATTTTTCCCCTATCTAATACTGAAGAAAAAGAATTTAAAAGATTCCAAGGTACTGAACTTTTTTTTTTCGCCTTTTGAAATCTGAATTTTCTCCTATCTTATTAATTCTATTTTCCCCTATCTAATACTGAAGAAAAATATTGCAAGGTACCCAACTTTTTTTTCGCCGAAGAAAAAGTCTGCAAGGTACCCCACTTTTTTTTTACATTTGAAATCTGAAAGAAAAAGTCTGCAAGGTACCCCACTTTTTTTTACATTTTGAAATCTGGATTTTCTCCTATCTTATTCCCATAGAGCGTGACAGGAAAGATATAAATATATAAATAAATAAATAAAAACACGACGTGAATTATTATATAGTACTGATTAGATTTAATATTGCTTTTGAAAGCATTGGGTAGCATCTATTATATCATTCTCCTTGTTAGATGTATTTTTGCCATGGTGTTCAGTCCGTAGCCATGACAACGTAGTTTCAGATGAACGGAGCTTGAAGTTTTTTGACCAACATACCATTCTCACGAGTGAATTGGAGTGCTTTTTTGCCAAAAAATTTTGCTCGTTTGCAAGAGTTTCCTCAGCTTTTGGCTAGTGTGTGTCACAGCCATAAGCAAAATTACATTTATGCAAAATCCTTGGCAACAGCAATAGATCGAATATTTTGAGGCCTTTAATTTTTTCTCTACGGTCTCGAGATTTTTACCGCTTTGTCGACAGGCTTCTCAAGCTCTCTTGCCCAGCTTCTCGCTCGATAACTGTTTAGTTAGAAACAGAGTCTTTTTACATGTCTCCAGCAGGCTGTAGTTTATTCAAAACTCATATATAAAAATTAAAGTTTTTACAGACTCGAAAGATCGGTCACAGGCATGTGGTGTAAAAAAAATGTGTCACGGGGTACTGCAGGATCTTGTTGCAGAGGCGTCCAGCTCTGAGACAATGATTCTTTCTCTTCTTATATTTCTGTGGAAGAAAGATCCCTGGTTACGATGTAACACAGACTACCTAACGACGATTAGGCTAACTTTTGTTATCCTAATCAACAAAGAAAAATTGACTAGTTAATTTAAAATCTGCTGATGCTTTCCTTTTCAGCTCCTACTCGATGGGTTTCTGCTTCAAAAGATTTAAATTACCTTTTCAGCATCTTTACTGCCTTTGGGGAACATTTACCAACTCTTTTACCAGGGAGAGAAGCAGCCAGAATATCTCCACCTGAGAAGGATCTGTATGGGCCACACGCCCCCTAGTCAACCCAAGTGTCTTCCTCAGAGGATGTTCCATTTGGCCGCAGTTCCTACCGATAGGGTTTGGTAAGTTAATTAGATACCTTATCTGCTACGTGATTCCGTGAAAAAGGCTGCCGATAGCAGTAAGCTACCCATCCCTCGGGACTCCTACCAGCTTCCGTCTGCGGAGAGGTCAAGGAAAGGGCTCACATTACGAGAGCCTTTCTCTTGTCAACTTCTCTTTTCTGCCTTTGAAATGCTTTAAGTCCCATCTTGTCTCTAATAGCGCACTGAAGTCTCGAAGCACTCAAAGTTTGGCTTGTCCTAAACTGCAGACAAGTGCGCGGGCTTCGACCCAGTCAATTGAGCTCCAAGCACTGGCTTTTCATCTGTCACCCTTGTGACTTACAGAAACTCAATCCTGCTCCGTAAAATGAAGTTTTTCAGCCGGCATAACGTAATCACGTTGCTCCAACACTCTCAACGCAATTCAAAACGGCAATGCCAGAGCTTCTGACTCTAGTTTCTGAAAAGCTAAGCCTCGAAGGCTAATTTCTGCCCCTACTCGTACATACCCATATCGCCTAGAAGTAGTAGAAGTTTTACTAGCCCTTCAGTGGCACACTGCCTATATCGCGCCGAACTATTCCTGTGTTTAACCACAGGCTCGTGCGCCGACTTGGGCGCGTTTTAAATTGTCAATGATTTTTGTCTCGGCTTTTCTGCCGGTAGGTCTCAGAGTGGTCATTGCGCTACTGAGAGGAAAAAGGCGCGAGTTGAGCATCTCCAACCCCCGGGAACGGCTGAACGCTTTCGCTCAGCTACGCCGCACAGGGGAAAGAAACGAAATACAAGAAGGTAGAAGTCTAGCGGGAATAGGTCAGCCACCTCGATCGGCAGCCCACCTCCCGAAACAGAAGGGGAAGTATTGAGAGCCTACCTAACTTTACANGGAAAGAAACGAAATACAAGAAGGTAGAAGTCTAGCGGGAATAGGTCAGCCACCTCGATCGGCAGCCCACCTCCCGAAACAGAAGGGGAAGTATTGAGAGCCTACCTAACTTTACAAAACTAGCCTTCTCAGCAGGAACCGCGGCCAGATGCTACATCCCCTGAGAAGAAGGCAATCGGGACCCTTGGGTGCGTGATGCCCAAACATATTGTGGCAGGGAAAGGGCTCACCACAATATGCCCCTGAGGGCCCATATCGCCTAGTGGTGAAGTAACAATATATTTAATTTAGCCATAACAAAAGCTTAGGAAGTTTTATATGTTTTTTGTTGGTTCATTGTTTGGTAATTTCTAGGATAATGAAAACAAACTCGCTGTCAGTGTTGACTTTTGTTTTCAACTGCACGTGCATGCAAAACAGATTGGTTGTGTCTAAAACAAAATTTGCAATGCTTCTACACTTTAAGAATTCGATAATTTCTACCTCATATTAAATTGAACACCTAGTTCTAAGCACAGTCATGTTATCGTTACATCATAATAGCTAAAATGAGAGTAAAACAAGGCACCTAAGTTATGTCATTTTAATGACATTACCTTTCGAAAAATGTTCCTACATTGCTCATTACAACATTTTCTTCAAGACTACTACTGCACGTTTCTTCAAGATAATAAAACTCTAAAAAATAATTTCTGGCTCAATTGCTTTCGTTTAAAAATTCCAAAAATTTTAAACGAATGTCATTTCATTGTATTTCAAAATTTTCAAGCCAACCTCAACGTAGGCTCCCATCTATTTACTCAGACTTTTTTAATTTAGGCTAAAAAAACATTCATAACTCTGCTCAAGACGTTAGTTCATATTTCTTCCTGGTCTGCGCTGTGGATTTTTCCTGATGTAATCCATGTATGCTTCTTCCATTTCTTTTAAAAAGATGTAGTAGCTCTTGTCGATCCAACCGACCACGGTTGTACTGCACATTGGACAAACGGCTCTGAAACGCAATAATTGGTACATCAGGTCGGTGCTAATGTTTTTGCTGAATTAGAAGAGAGAAATTTTACATCATTTAAATATATATTAGTCCTATTCTCATTACTTATATATAACATCATGAGTAATTTAAAACTTTTTCCTTCGAATTATCAAAGCATGATTCATATTTTTCTGCAGTATTCGAACCCATGTTTATCCCATGTAAAAGCACATTAGACACGCTTTGCTCGACGATTTTCGATGAGGTTCGAAACTTCGAGAGCAAGTGTAACAGCACAGAACATTCAGAGAGCTTATGGAAATGATCCAGTGAAGGAGGGAAGCTACATGTCATGTGGGAGTCTTACAATTTTTGGAAAGGAAACTTCTGGTTGAAAGACGAGGAAATGGAGAGAAAAGGTATCATATTCCATCTGATAATGCTCATCACTGCACACCGTCAGTAACCAAAGCTCTCTAGGAAAATATGGTTGGGAAGTTTTGCCCCATTTAGTAATATTCTCCTGACCTAGCTGCTCCATTCGGATTATCAATATTCCCAGGATTACAAGTTGTGGGTAAAGCCCCCAATACTTGTTTCTGAGGGTAGGTTCCGGCTCCACTTATTTCCGGTTTCCCAGGCTCCGCCCACTTCCGGTTCGCCCCCCCCCCCCTGACCCCCGCTACACCTGAAGTGTATTGACCGTCCTAAACCGGAAACTCACGAGTGAGGGGAGCCGCGAGGGTAGGTTACCTCAAAAACAAATATTTTGTGGCTTTACCCACTATTACGAGACCATTTAGATGGCCATAGGTTGACAACACGAGAGGAGATTGAAAATGATTTTGTTCCATATTTCACATCAAGACCTACAGAAGTAAGACATTTATGAGCTCATTGACAGATGGAATCAACTTATAAAGAGCAAAGTACATTAGACATACAATTTTTCGTTCACAATTTAAACTTCTAAATCGGTAAAAACTTTTGCACCGACATGACGCGGTGAAATAACCAGAGCACTCGGAGAGTGTATACCTCCCCGGTGCCAAGTAAGGCAGTATCGCCGAAAAATTCAAAATGGTCCTGAAATCAGGATTTTTTCTGTATCATCACCAAAATCTGATCATTGGTGCCTCTTGAGCGTCATAACAGCTTCTGTAATTTTTTGAAGATCCGTCTGGAACTTTCTCAGGTATCTTCTGACGAACATTTTGACAAAATAAATATGAGTTAGACTTACAAATGGACACACCGATCATCACAAAGATTTACTCATTTGTGTCTAAGATGTTCAACAATTTTAACAAATTTCTTGAAGATCTGTTCATGCTACTGAAAAAAAGAGGCAGACAAACGGTTGAGCAGATCTTCACCAAAAGTTAATCTATTCCTCCTTCCATTCCTAACAATCCCTGTATACTTCGTAAAGATCCATCCATAATTGTTTGGGATATGTTGGTGACAGACGGATAGACAGACACCCAGATTAACTCGACAAAAACAACCTGTTTGGTGGAGGTAATTATTACCGATTACACTGGGAAGAGTAAATGTGAATACGTGTGTAGTTTCATTTGAAATACTTTTGCTCATCATTATGTAGTAGTAGTAGTAGTAGTAGTAGTAGTAGTAGTAGTAGAAGTTTTACTAGCGCTTCAGTGGCACACTGCCTATATCGCGCCAAACTATTCCTGTGTTTAATCACAGGCTCGTGCGCCAACTAGGGCGCGTTTTAAATTGTCAATGATTTTTGTCTCTGCTTCTCTGCCGGTAGGTCTCAGAGTAGTCAGTGCGCTACTGACAGGAAAAAGGCGCAAGTTGAGCATCTCCAACCCCCGGGTACGGCTGAACGCTTTCGCTTGGCTACGCCGCACAGGGGAAGGAAACGAAATACAAGAAGGTAGGAGTTTATCGGGAATAGGTCAGCCACCTCGATCAGCAGCCAGACCTCCCGAAAACAGAAGGGGAAGTATAGAGAGCCTACCCAACTTTACAAAACTAACCTCGTCAGCAGGAACTGAACTGCGGCAAGTTGCAACATCCCCTGCGGAGAAGGCACTCGGGACCCTTGGGTGCGTAATGCCCAAACATATTGTGGCAGGGAAAGGGCTCGCCACAATATGCCCCTGAGGGCTTGCTCATCATTATACCGTACAAACCTTCACTCTCAATAACTTCCTCTCAACGGTTCAACATGTTAAAAATTTGTATTCTGTTGAATAATTTCAGCTTTCCGTACCACTGCAAATTAGCTGTTCTAAGAGAGGAAAAGGAAGAGACAGTATACCAAGAGAAACGTGGATTCTATACGCGAAGATCAACGCTCGTGGGAACACCAAGTAGGGAATGTAAAGGAATAAGAAAGTTTTAGCAGTAGGACTAAGACATAAAAAGGCAGAAAAGTGGGCACGGAGGAAAGATGTTTCAGAGACCTAGCTAAATATAGGTAACTTATTATGAACCACTGGAAGGCGCTACGTTCTATGACATAGGGTGGGAGAACCTACCTAACCCTATGACCTTTATAGGCTTTAGCCCATTCTTTGTCAATGAGTTAAGTTTAAAAAACTTAGCGAAGAATGTCTTGTAAAAAAACTAATGAATGGATGGCCATCGTGCATTTCTGTTTTCAAGTCATTTTCGTTATGATGATGTTACTTTGCAGGCTGTTTGCGATAATCCTAGTGATAGGTTGGAGCTTTCAGAATCCATCCAGCGTGATTTGGAAGTGATTGATTCCCGGTGTTCAAAGTGGGGAATGAGGCTAAATGCGGGCAAGACGAAGACCATGCTCGTGTCAAGGTCGCTACAGTGAGACCTGCTTTCCCCGGACTCATACTAGATGGTGTGTCAAGTTCTGTGGTTGATGACTTGGTAATCTTGGGAGTCGATTTTGATCCAAAGTTGACGTTTGAGCCCCTCATTCATTCGGTTGCGTCACGAGCATCGCAGGAAATTGGTCTTATGAGACGTGCTTGGAGGGTATTTGGCTCGGTAGAGTTGACACGTCGCTGCTTCAATTGCTATGTCTTCTCTCTCTTCTGGAATGCTGCTCCGTTGTTGTTGTTACGTAGGTGGAGGCTTCGGAGGGGGTCGAACATGTGGCGGAAGGTATGAAAGATGGTAGAGAGCACAAGAAGTCAGATACAGATAGAAGACTGTCCCATAGAAAAGTGGGAAGGAGGGTGGTGGGGTGGGCGGGACACTCGAACAAGTGGTTCACGGTTTGGGGGCCGCGGTGGCGTTCGGGGCAGGAGTCTGAAACTGCCAGTCCGACCCTGTGGCGGTAAGACATCAGGGCAGAGCAGAAACCTGAACGTAACTGTGATAGGGTGGAGCAGGCCGCTCGTGAGAGGACCGCCTCATCGGATGAGATCTCCGGGGGGGCAAAACCCTGTTTACAGGGAGGCGGTCTAGTGAAAATTGCACGGCAGATCGATGGAGGGAGGAAATAGCTGGACGGTACTCTTCAGAAGGCATGATATTGTCTGCTAGTAAGTGGCTCATGTCACGTTGGAATTTGGTGGCTAGGTTGTGGCGGATGAGACGAGGGCCAACCTGCGCGGTGACAACAGAGTGGGCCGGGTGCTCGGAATGAAGGGCGGAAACGAGGTATTGACGGTACTGGAGATCGAGAGATTGGCCGACCCTCAGGTGTCAGTGAAAGCCATGCGAAGGCAACCGGTCGGTGTGCGGAGAGCGGCGTTCTGAACCGTCTGCAGCTGGCGAACAGCGGATTGGCAAGCTCCAGGATACCAGACTGGAGCAGCGTAGGTGAAGAGAGGTTGGATAAATGCCTTATATGCACGAAGCACGGTCTCCTTGCACTGGCCCCAGCGTGTGCCAGCTAAGGCATTGAACAGTCTGAGGGGGCTGGAAGCTCGAGAAGCTGTGGAAGTGATGTGCGGTGTTAAAGTAAGGTGGTTGTCAAATGTAACGCCGAGGATCTTCGGGCGGCGCTCCAGAGGCAGAGCAGTGTTGTCAACAGTGATACCAGGGTCGAGTGTAGACTGATGAGTGTCGGTCGTCCATAGTGTTGAATTGGATTTGGAGGTAGATATGGTAAGGCCTTTAGCAGCTGCCCAGTTGCTGATTAAGTCAGAGTGACCCGACAGAGCGGCTGCAGCGGTGAGAGGGTTACGATGAGATGCCACGACAGTGAAATCGTCGGCATATGATGTTACAGAGGGGCAACAGAGCTGGTCCCGGGGAATATGGAAGTCAGAGACGTAGAGGTTGAAAAGGGAAGGCGAGACGACCGCACCCTGAGGAGACCCCGTCTTGGCAGCCCGGCAATGGGAACGAAAGCCGCAATAGAGGCAGCACGCTGCTTGTTCCCTGAGGTAAACCGCGAGCCATCTAACAACATTGTGGTGGAGTGTGGTGCTGGAAACTGAGGAGAAGAGGCCCTCAGTAGGAATCGGTGTCGAACGCTTTGCTGAAATCAATCAGCAAAGCCACTGTGCGGTCAGGGGGCTGGGTTTGCTCATGCCGCGGGATGCTTGGAAGGCCAGTGGCAGCAGAGTAGATGTGGTGGAGTGCATAGGCCGAAAACCATGCTGGTGAGGAGCAGGTTCGCATGCCTCATTGATGAAAGGTAGGAGGACTCGCTCCAGGACTATGGCAGAGGGACACAGAAGCGATATTGGGTGGTAAGAGGATCCTTATCCATAGGTTTAGATGGTTTCAAAATGGCGATTAAAACTGCTAATTTCCATGAGGCGGGGATGTCGGCGTGAGCAAGAGAGAGATTGTATAATCTAGTTAGATGAGACCCCGCGCGCCCAGATGCCTAAGGTGTAAAATAGACAATTGGTCTGTGCCTACAGCCGTGGAGGTCCCTGAAGCGTCAATGGCCTCTCGAACTTGAGAGGGTGTGAAAGGGATGAACCCATGAACAATGAGGTGACACTTTCGGAAGAGTCGTCTGGCCCGTCTGGGCGGAGAAGCTAGGACAGGGGGAGAGGTGGCAGTGAACTGCTTGCAAAAGCCTCTGGCTATATCGCCGTTGTAAGTGAACGTGTGAGTTCCAAAGGATATGGGCTGGTTATGAGGAACGGAGGACTGCTTGCCTAATAATGAGCGAGGAGGGATCACAATTTATTGGGATTGCTCTTGGGGATCACATTCTTGGATTGTTTGTTTCCAGGCCTCCTGGGCAGCGCCGAAGATGAGGCGACCAACTTCTTGTTGTAACTGAGGAAGGGAAGGGTCTTGAGGAGTCGTGGAGCGTAGGTGATCACGGCTTGTGATGGCGTCCCTGGCGTCCGGGGTGAGCAGAGAGATATATTCCTCACGATGACCGGCGGGGATGTGGCGCTTAGCAGCTGATGCGAGGGCCCGATTGAGGGCCTTCAGTCCGCCACTGCAGGAAGAGTGGAGAGAGAGAGGGAAGCAATAAGTTCCTCGAAATCGCGTGTGAACTTCTCCCAGTTAGCTCTCCTGAAATTTATGAAGGTGCTTCTAGGGCAGGAGGGGGCAGAATTGCTAAATTCAGCTGTGGTCAAGATGGGTAGGTGGTCAGATGATGAGAGCGTGGTACTGGTGGACAAGGTGTAATCAAGTGCAAGATGAGCAGAGATAACGACCAGGTCCGGTGAGAAGCCCGGACCGTAGTCTGGGGTTCTGCTGCCGATTGTCATATGAGTTTGCTTGACAAAGTGTTTCGTCGATGTGAGGTCATGCTGAATAGTGTTGTACCTTGTGAACTGGCGCATCGTCACAGAGTAGGTGGGGTCTGCTTTCTGTGTAAAATATATAATTGCCCTAGTCATCCACTGCTTGATTTTCTTCCGGAGCCATTATTTCGGGTGAGGCATACTCTGCGTACAGGTGCTCTTCGTGAGTTGGTTGTGGAACATGTACGATGCCGTACGGGCCAGTACTCTCGTCCGCTTTTCCCATCATGGGTGAATGTCTAGAATGGTCTCGATGGCTCTGTCTTTGCTGGTGCGAGTATTGGCACCTTTAAACGATTTGTACACAGTGCTATTCTGTGATCTTGGATTTTCTCTTTCCTTCTGCGCTCGCTGGGCTGGTTGCGTGGCGGTTTGTTAGCCTCATGGAGTTTCTCCGTTCCCACGTCCTCGGTCCAGTGTAGTTTAATAATAGTAATTAATTGTTCTGGCCTTCATATTAAAATTTGATTTCAAAAATAATAATAAAAATTCAGGCCTGAGTGAAATAAAGCTGAATTCCTTACTGAGACTCTACTGATCTTATCAAGAGTCATTTTGACAATGCTTGATCGTGGCCAGTATGAAACTTTTACTCCCAATTAGCACAGGCTGTAAGTCTACAGATCTTTCGAAAGGAGCCGGGTACACTTGTTCCAACAATCTTTGATTGGTCCATGACTTAGCGTCAATCTTTGCTTGGCCTTACTTAGCGTCAATCTTTAAAACCAATCAATGATTGACGATAAGCTATAAACGCTCTAAAGTGATACCTCACAATGGTACTCCATATGCTTAAGTACCCCATACGCTGGACTGAGCAACAACTGGGTATCTTATAAAACCTAAACAGCACGTACACACACACACCAAGGGCGTTTGAGCTTTTCTACCTAATGAACTTACAAGTGGTAGCTATGAGATACAATACGGGTTTTGCAAGCTTGTACAACCTGGATAAACATGAGCCATGTATGACAGTATGACGAGCTCCCGTTTTCAAAGTACCAACAACACTCACGACCGAACAGAAGACAGTTTGACAGTGCAGCGCCTGCAGAAGACGTGGTAGCACTTCAAAAACACAGCAAAGTTGCAGTTGGCGCTGAGTGGCTCTCTCTTGCATTCGGGGCAGACTTGAGACGCCACAACAAGCAAGTCTTCCATACCCGTAGCTCGGATGCAGGGACCCCAAACTGAATCCGGTTGTTCTGCTTCAATTCCTTCGTGCAAAGCGCGCAAGTAGCCCATACACAGCATTAGTCTGATAGTCATATCGCTTATGAGATTACGTAGTGCCTCGATATCACTATCATCGTAATCCATAATTGCGAGGCCATCGAGAATATTCAGAATGAAACCTTTACAATGCAATATGCCCAAATGCAGTTGTTCTCTGCCATCCATGTCGTCGATAAAAATTTGCGCACTAGCTAAAAGTGTAAAATAAATTTCGAATACTAAAAACACAATGGCGCTGATGTGGAAGAAAAAAATTTCTGTTTGGTCCCGTAAAGATAATATTAGTGTACCGATGATGTTGCTTAGTCGAAGTACAAGTCGAAGATTTGGATGCACGCGGGCCAGATGATACACGTCCCGCAAGTCCAACTGGCACTGCACGAAGGGACTAAGTCCGGCGCGGCTTTCTCTCTGAAAAGAATGTACAATGAAATATAGGAATCAACGAAAGATATACAGTATGTGGTTATTATTTTTGATCATTATATAGGTTAATTTAAGCATACACAGTGGGGTGCAAAATTTAAGGAACAGTGAAAAGAGTTCAAGAAAATCGTTCAATATGAAAAAGCAGAACGCGCACACAGCTGTGCATTAAAACATAACTCATTCAATTATTCAGAACTTTTCGTTCAAATATGAGCGCATTTCACTCCTGTACTGAAGAATAACGCAACAACAAAGCAAATAAGGGAATTTTGCCTCCGGGTAAAAGTTAAGGGACACCTCAAAACATATCCACGCAGTCAAAAGAAAACAAAAAGACAAATACAAATATGTATTGTTAAGCTTCCCCCACTCCTCCTGAAGTATTCTATAACATTCTTGTGTATTTTGGAGGTTCCGACTGTGAGCTCTGTTCAAATATTTTCCAAATTCTCTCAATTGGATTCAAATCTGGACCCTGGGGCAGCCAGCCATTACCGAGAGGTTTTGCAGTTCTGGAAAGTTTCAACCTTATTAGCGGTGTGGCAGGGAGCATTATTTTGCATAAAAGTGGGTGGTTGCAAGCTTGTGGCGCTTAAGTATGGAAGCAAATGCTACTGTAACAACTGTTTATAAATTTCTGTATTGACTTTACCATGTAAGCGAACTAGTAGTCCAAGCCCATCAGCAGAAAACACTCCCCAAAGCATCACACTTCCTCCACCAAATTTTACTGTTTTCTTCAATGTTCTACTTTGCGCCTTCCCACCAGATCGGAGGAAGTTGAAGTTTGATTCATCACTAAAATGTACTCTAGCCAACCGTTCATCAGTTCAGACGATATGTTCCTTGAGTAAACTGAAGCCTTGAGTTTCTGATTCTTTTTTTTTTCAGAAGTCAGGGGCTTTCAAGCCTACTCAAAACAGTGAACCGAGATACAGTTCCACCTGACATAACATTGATCCAACGTGAAATTTCTGGAGACCGCTTTAAACGGTCCCTCATACCATTTCTGACAATCAGCCGTTCTTTTTTTTTCTTGTTTATTTATTTATCCTGGGCGGGTGCCCCGTCATCTTTCCAGCTTATACGTGTCGAAATTGGTTATATTTAGCAATGAATTCCAATGATACTCTGAAAATTAATGCGAGACCTTCCTATCATGGCAAAAAATCTCCGACAGGGATTTTCCCATCATTATGCAAGGGCAGAACACGATTTTTACTTCATAAGACATCTTGCGTCGTAGCACGGGAGCCATGATTGTTTACGGTCTGGTTCCTAAAATGCCGATATATATACTCTTATTTCTTCATATATGTGATATTTAGACTGTTAAAAGCGTAATAGGATACATCATTGAAGGCGTTTTTTTAGGTGTTCCTTAATTTTTGCAAAGGGCAAAATTCTCTTATGTGCCTTAATGTTGAATTATTCATCAGAAAATAAGTGAGTTTTTGAATTTTTTAAAAAAGCTGAATAATTGAATGAGTTATGTTGTAATGCACAGCTGTGGGAGTGTTCTACTTTTTTCATTATTAAACGATTTTCTTCAACTCTTCTGACTGTTCCTTAACTTTTGTACGCCACTGTATAGGTAGTATAACTAGATAAAGCAAGGAACCCATGCACGAAAGTGCTCCCACACAGAAATAAAATGATCGACGCTTACGGACATAACGAATCGGATAACGAGAAGAACAGAGGAAAGCATCATCAGCAGGAGTATAAACCTAGAAAAAAGCAAAGTGAGTGCAAAGGAAAGATACCCGAAGACCTAGTCAATGGCTAAGGGAACCAGGTTCCCATCGGGGTACCTGATCCCCATTATATAGGATGGGTGATCTTAACTCACATAATCTTATGATCCACGACCCATCCTGTGCCCCCTGATGGTATTTATCACTTAGGCTATTGTAAAAATTCACTCTAATTCTCTTCATTCGGCCTCACCATTTGAAAATACCGACAACTATAGTCATGTTATATAAAACAATATGCCAATAGCCTATTTCTCAACATCATTTTTTAAGTTGGAATACACCGTTACCGGTTTCTAAAAGAGAGCGCATCGGTGTCGGCCGTTTTTCTCCCATCTTCCCTTCTCAATATGGTTGTCCATTATTTAAGAAATAGAGCTGCTCGCTGAAAGCGCAAAGCTTCGCTAAGCAACACAATGCCAAATGACAGAATTATGGACAAACAAACTGACTGACGGATCATCACCAAAATTTTATTTACCGTTTCTTGCGACACTCGCATCAGTTCCTAGAAGTTTCATCGAGGTCCCCCACTAACTTTTTAGGTTATGTTCTTCACAGACAAACAGAAACCCTAGCTGGTAGCGCATTGTGTTACCAAACGGGAGGCGCAATGCAGTGTTGAGTGTACGGACACTTTCAACTGCTTTTCCAATCAAATTAAACTCTTAGTGGCAAGGTGTGCTCCACACAGTAGTAGTCTCCTATAAAACTAGAAGAAAGAAAAAAGGGTAAGAAAAGCTAACGTAACTATCGACCAAGCAGTCTTGCCTCAGTCGTCAGCAAATCCATCGAACGCATCATGGTCACCTAAGGATGCAGTGTGCACCAGCTGATTCCCGACACCCAGCACGGCTTCGGAGCTAGAAGTTGTTTCACTATCTTACTAGATTACTTTTCGAAAGGTATAGAAACTCGCGATCAGGGAAAAGGTGTCGACCTCGTTTACTTAAACTTCCAAAAGGCATTTGAAAAAGTCCCAATCATTGGTTAATTATAAAATTGGAATCCCACAGAATCCAGAGAGATTATTCCCGCTGGATACGGGCGTGACTCACTGGTCAACAACAGCTGCAGCTCAAAGGCGAGACGTGACTCTGGACGCCGGTCTCACGTGGGGTTCCACAAGTTAACGTGCTTGTCCCACTTCTGTTCATAATTTACATCAGTGATCTTGATTTTAACATCCATAGAAAAATCAGTACATTTGCAGATGACATTAAACTACGTCATCCTACCAGGGGCAGAACTGATCTCCAACAAGATCTTGACCGCCTCATAGAAGGGATTATGGACCACAACGTGATAGATGAACCACTGGTGTCGACATATGCTCAGTAGTGCATGTAGGGCGGGAGAATCCCTCAACCCGATTGAAAAAGAGCGGGACAATATAGGCAGCTCTCATCCAACAACGTGACCTAGGAATAACTGTTACAAAGTATAAACCGTCAGCAAATTCACAGGAGTGTGAAAGTGGCAAACGGAGCACTGGGATTCATTGCCAGGAATTTCGAGTTCAAATCCAAGCATATAATGATTCCCTTGTACAAAAGACCAGTGCACCCGCATCTATAATTTGCTGTTCCTTTCTGGTCCCCGCATCAGTGCAACGATGTCGGTAAAATGGAAAGAAACCAACGCAGAGCTACAAAATTTATACCTCCGGTGTGAAACAAGCCATACGGATGTAACCTACAGGAAGTGGAACTCGCGTCTCTAGAGCAAATAAGATTCAGGAGGCAACTAATAGAAACATTCAAGAATTGACGTTAATAAGCGTCAGCGAAACCACGGTTAAAAACTCAAAAACTCAAATAAAAAGCTCAAAGAACTATTCTAAGCCTGCAGTTCTTCCTAAATTCTACAGTGAATATCTGGGACTCCCCTCCTAAGTTGTCGGTGTAGAGACAGTCAAAGCGTTTAAAAATTGCCTTGGCACACATTGGGAGTGACACCCTCCACCGCTATAAATACCTTCTTCAACGAGAGTCACAAATGGTCAACAACCAAGGCTACGGAGGTCAGCTTAATATTATTCATTACCTTTCCCTCCCCTACTAAGTTAATGTCCTCGAGCTCCGCGGATCTGCAGCAATATATCTTTCTTTCAGGATCATCTCTTTCACAGATTTTTTTCTTTTCTTCCTCACACATCTAAGTTATATTAACGTAATTGCAATAGCTCATACTGAACCAGAGCATAAGTCCGTCTACAGCCAGCTATTTGATCTATTGATATTTAATAAAACTGACTGATAACCTCCTCGGCGGAGGTAATTACTTACGTACCTCGTGGTAGACGGGAGTGCGGATCCTTGCGGGTACGGAGTGGCCACGTCGCAGCCACCTCTCCCTGTGGTACTGCATATCGTTGGGACAGCAAGCGTCTCGCCTCGACAGACTATGTAAGAAGTC
>LQNS02277217.1:788424-799171 GCA_001587735.2 Parhyale hawaiensis | reverse complement strand
GGGTACGGAGTGGCCACGTCGCAGCCACCTCTCCCTGTGGTACTGCATATCGTTGGGACAGCAAGCGTCTCGCCTCGACAGACTATGTAAGAAGTCTCGCTTAGACAGACTGCATATAACGTCTCTTGTCGACAGACTTCTGCCTCTTGTTGCCATCTCTTGCTGTCGCGTTAATATTACGTCCATTTTGTTCTTGTAAACACGTCTGCTATTGGGATAATTTCACTTGTTAACGCTAATAGATTGACCAGCTAAATTAGGCTCAGCATAAGCTAGACTTGTAGGGGACTTCAGAGAGGTGAGGTGGCTTTTACTCGGTGAATCGAGCTTCACGTATTGACAAGTGGCAATGACTACTCTAGTTTGAGAGAGAAGATTCCTTCGCCGTTGGCGAAGCCAACGCTCCTGTCTGAAGTTCCGGACTTATTAAGCCTAGCTAATTGATAAAACCTTATAGAACCGCTATACAAACTAGCGCGAACTTTTAGGCCGCGAGCACACTGGCCACTTTGTTGAGCCACAAGTGGCGGCGCAAAGTGGCGGGGGTATTTTCTCCCGTAGATTCCCATTGTTTTCGAACTTCGCCGATCACACTGGCGTCTGTGGCTCGGGACTGGAGCGAGCTGTCGCTCGTCCCCGCTACAGACACCGCGTTTTGAGGCGGCGTTTTGTGGCCGGCAGCGCGCACACCAGCGACTTGTGGCAACCACAAGTGGCCGCTACTTAGTCATACAGGAAACTTCGTGTAGTGCACGTATGCTGCTCCCGCTGTTCTAACAAGGTAAATTAAACCACAATAATTGTATTCAGCATTCTTTTGACTGTCTGAAAGGTCAATAATTAGTTATTCAAAGGTCACTTCGTATATGTGAATTGATGCTTCATCTATATTGAATGCGCCCGGCGAGCGCAGACCTTCGCGTTACACCTTGTATTTGTAACAAGCACATGGAATATTTTCATTTTGCACAAAAGCGTAAGTGAATTATGAGAGTCTATGCTGAATGAGCACATGCTGAATGAGAGTTCATGCTGAAACTGAGATGATAGTGACCTCGGTGTGGCGATTACGTGTGGCCGGGTGTTCAAAACACAGCCACATGTGGCCGCCACTTGTCACTCTACAAAGTGGCTAGTGTGCTCGGGCCCGGACCACTTTGCGCCGCCACTTGTGGCTCTACAAAGTGGCCAGTGTGCTCGCGGCCTAAGGGTACTTTTTTTTACTCCACCTATTATTATACGAGGGGAATTCAAAAACTCCGCGGAACTGCTGAAAATATTCTACCCCGATTTAAAGCTTTGCGTTCATGCAAACTTATTGCTCCGCCAAGAGTAGAACTCCCACCCGCGAATTCCCTCTACTAGTTTCAACGAGAGTTTGACGCACTTAATTGGGTAGTAAATGAGGGATTACTCATGATTAGAGGCATCACCATGAAGCATTTGGTAGGTACCAATGAGGCAGTAATAAGAACATATTATTACTCTCTGGTACTAATATGGCTTGAAATTCGCGAGTATCAAAGTTTTCTGTGCTTTGCTGTCAGTGGCAAGTGGCAAGTGGCAATTACGTTGCGTTTGAATGAAGTAGAAACAAATTCTAGACCTTTGTTTTGACGGCGAATTTGAGGGAAATGATTCAGTATTTTAATAATAATAAAAACGAGGGCCACCATCTGATCATTACCACCATTTGCTACGACCTGCATTGTGCTGTGTACGTGTCGCAGGTGGAGGCAAACTATCATATCAGCAAGCTTGGGCACAGCACTGGACAGAAATTCTCCACGACCTTTTGAATTTCCCTCGCATTACACAAGGGACCCAGAACGAACTGAGTGTGACAGGGGCAAGATTACATAAGAATGATGCTTTTGGGGGTTGAAATCCCTTGGTACTTTGTTTGTGCGTTACTGATATAATACACTACTTTTATGATTTTAATTCATGTTTATATATTTATTACCGTAATCGCAGTTTTATAATTTAGATTTTTAGAACATAAATCTAGTAGTCACACAGTTTACGGGAATACTGGTATACAGTGCGATATATAAGAGAATTTGTACCCTCCTAAATCGGTATTAAGCTGTTCTAATAGAGGAAAAATAAGAGACATAAAATGGCAAAATAAACGTGGAACCTATGCAAAACTGTCACACAGGATCAACGCGCATGGGCAAACCAAATCGCAATATAAGAGAAAAAACAGCAGAAAGTAGGATTAGTAGGAATATTGAATACGACGGCCTAACTAATGGCTAAAGTAACTGAACATAATCTCTCTGGGGTCGCTGTTCCCCATAACATAAGATGGGCGAACCTAACTAGCCTAACCCATGGGCTTATGGAATCGCTTATGTGCATTGGGTTTGATCTTCATAATTGATAAGTGCAAGATACAAAGACATCATTGAATTCCGTAACAATTTTTCCAACTATTTGTAGTATTTTCAATGAGTGAGTCACGACTTTGAAGGCATGCTCATGTCTTTGGCAAGGTCATGAACTTCAGATACGGTCTATCTTTTCGTTGATTGTTGAAATTTTCTGAATTCTAGATCTTTCCCTCTTTTGGAAATATAGCTATAGGTTAAATGATTTTTTTTTTTATCAGAAAATGGGCACATGCTGCACCCCTCCTGGTGCCCTTCCCTGACGAGAAAGGGACAATTGCCCCTCCTGCCTCCCTCTTGTGAGGTGCGCATCCCGATGAAAACTGATGGTGCACATGATGCGATCGCCACAAGGTATTCTAATAGTTTCGTTGTGCGAGGGGCGAGATTATTCAACAAAATGCCTCGTCACATTCGAAATATCACCGGTACACAGACTGCGAAAGTTAAACACTTTCTGGACGCATGCTTACTGAAAGTGCCAGATAAACCTGCTGTAAGCGGCTACGTGAACTGTGGGGATAACTCGCTGTTAGCCATTCCGCTGGTCACGGACTGCAGCATCACCTCTGCACAAGATGGGCGGAGTGTGTAACGTCGCCTGGACCTCATCCGAAGTATCATCAAAGGTGAGGTATCAAAGGTATCTTCCATGCCCTCGCTATATTACCCTTCACCAGGCGACTGAAAAACACCGTCATAGGAATACCACTATCGAGGTTACCCAAATATGGTTTACTACCGGTCTTCAAAAGTTACAGCAACGATTTTTTTTAGACGAAACATGGTTATTGTTTTTACTGCTAATTTTTGCTGCAAACCTTACTTCATACCCGCAGGCTTGTTCTTCGGCTTCGTGACCACAAATATTGATTGATGCCTTTAGTAAGGGTAGTATGTTGCTGCTTTTGTTGCAAATACTTCCGTATTTAATAGACAGTAACTGCATAATAACATACATTAAATTACAACAATAATATACTTTTCTAAACTCTGCCGAAAAAAAAAATACATTTAGTGAAATTCTGCAGGGTGCTCGAAAACCGGTTGCACGATTAGCTGAAAAATTCGACATTTTAACTAGCGTGTGCACCGGTTTTAAGAATATTGTTAAATCTGATGGGTAATTACAGAAAATGTAGGTCAACTCATCGACTTCTCCGGAAGCGTTCAGCTTTGTATCTTGGATACAGGCAGTTACCGCAATAAAACGCATTGACGGCAACGAGTACTGGAAAATATATATAAAGGAGCTCTTTGTTCAGTGTAAAACATTTCATTTGCAACAAATATTCAATTAATGAATTCTTGTAGTATTGAAAAGTTTAAGCTGTCTTCTCCATGATAACAGAGACCTAGTTAGCTATAGTCAGAGAGTATAAGCCTACGTTTCCGAGCGGAACGATGTCACAGAGGAAAGAGCAAGGGATATATAGTATGCCGATAGAAACGGGGAACCAATGCACGAAGGTGTTCCCACACAGGATCAACACGCATACGAACAGCAAGTTGGGAAAGAAAAAGCGTAACAGAATTTAGTGTCATCAGTAGGAGTATGAAAGTGAATGAAAATAAAGTGGGCGTTAAAAAATTCCCAAGGGCAGCCTAGCTATGGCTAAGGTAACCTGCGTGCAGCATCCTCGTGTGGTCACTACTCCCCATGACATACGATGGCGATCCTAATTACCTGACCTAGCCCTATGCAGGGTGTTGTGTAATTCGATGCACATATTTCAACAATATATAGAAATACGCATGAGTGATAAAAACCTCAAAGTTCCCCCGTTTTAGAGAAATGACCTGAAAAGAGATTAGGTATTATAAGAAGATTTAAGCCTCCCTAAGAAAGTATTGAGCTCTTCTAGGGGAGGGAAAGGAAGGGACATATAGTGTGTAAACAGAAAAACGGGAAACCCTTGCACGAAGGTGTTCCCACACAGGATCAACGCGCATGGGAACAGCAAGTTGGGAAATAAGAGGAAGAACAAACAACAGTAAGATCAGTAGGAGTATAAAAGTGGGAGGAAGCAAAGTGGGCACGAAAGACAGACGTCCCGAAGGCCTAGCTATGGGCTAAGGTAACCTACTCAAACCCCCTGGGGGCGCTACTCCCCATAACATAGGATGGGCGAACCTAACTAACCTAACCCTATGGCCCATCCTATGCCCCCGGAGGGGCCTGAAAAGAGAGGGTTCTGGCGAAAATGAAAAGTCTTAGTAGACAGATTTTAATGAAACTTGGCATAGAGAAGTAAAATCCAAAAAGAAATTGTTTCAACTCCGGTACTTTTATCATTTTTCCCATAGAAAACGAGTTATTCGAAGAAAACGGCAGAAGGGGGCTGGGGAAAACGCTACTCCTACAGTTTTTGAGCTAGCCTACAAAGATAATTTTAAGTATTAAAAGCAGCGGAATTTGATTTTCTACAACGATGAAGTTTTCAGTTTGGTTTGCGAATTAGGAGACGAGTGACGGCGCAGTTTTTGAAAAAAACATGAAAAATTGAGCTACTTGAACTTTATCAAAACTATTTCGAAAATCAAACCGAAAATTTTACTCTGATAGAGGATCAAATTCCGCTTCTTTTGATACCAAAATCATGGTTTTTAGCTAGCTCAAAAACTGTAGGTGTTGGGTTTTCTCGAGCCCCCTTTTGCCGTTTTCTTCAAATAACTCGTTTTCTATGGGGAAATGGAAAAAGGAAGTAAAAATAATTTCCTTTTCGATTTTACTATTATCTATACCAAGTTTCATTCAAATCGATTCGCAAATAAATCATTTCTAATTTTCACCCGAACCCTCAAGTATTACAGGTCGTCATTTCTCGAAAACTAAGGTGTTTTGAGATTTTTGTCACTCATGAAAATAGTTTTATTTTGCATTTTTCTATACATGGTTGAACTAGAGCACTCTGAGAGCGCATACCTCCGCCAAGTTAGGCAACGGTAGCAAAAAAATAAGTTGACTCTGAAACCATAATATTCTTTGTATAAACTCCAAAATCTAATCATTTGTGTCTTTTGATAGTAATAATAGCTTGTGCAATTTTCTTGAAGATCCGTTCATAACTTTTTGAGTTATACTGTTAACAAATTTAATGATAAACATGAATCAAACATACAAACGAACAAACCGATCTGCACCAAAATTTGATCATTCATGTCTTTCAGCATTACTGGCAACTCCTATGAATTTCATAAAGATCCATTAATTATTTTTTTAGTTATTGTGCTAACAAGCATAAAATTAAAAACAATGACAAACGAACGAACAAGCGAATCATTACCAAAATATGGTCATTTACTCTTTGTTATACATCTAACAACTCATGTTAATTTCATCAAAATCCATTCATAACTTGTTGAGTTATGACATTGAGAAAAATGAGGCAGGCAAACAAACAAACGGATGGACATATCTTCACCAAAAGTTAATCATCTATTCCTCCTAACATACCTACCTAACAATCCCTGTAAATTTCATCTAAATCGGTTCATAACTTTTTGAGTTATCTTGGTGACAGACAAACAGTCAGACAGACAGACAAACACGACGAAAACATAACCTTCTTGGCGGAGGTAAATAGCTATGTACATCGAATTACACAACACTCTGTACGTATCGCCCATTCAACACCCCATGAGGGAAGATCACTTATTGGATACACAGTGTCCAGCAATTTTGGGAACAAACTTTAACACAAGGTTAAGACCGTTAAAATAAACATTTTTTTACTAAATAAAGATGTGGTCTAAAATGCTTCGTTAAAAAGTTGCAAGGACCTAAAATATTTTCCCACTGTTCTGAGTTTTACTAGACAGCAAAGAATAAGATGGGCTTGTTTAAATTCTTGAACAGTTCAGCGCAAGCTTGAGCAGGATATGTTCAGAACTTGCTGTACGAAACCCCGTTTCAGTCCGAAGAAGACCTCATTAGTAGAATTAGGCCTACTAAGCATAGGCAAAAATTGGTGAAACTCCTGCAGCATTCGATCGCATCCGGTAATCATTGCAGATGGCGCCACATGTTTGTCAACAAAGCAAGCTGATGAATGTGACCTGATTCAGACATTTTTTATTTAGCAATTTAACTAATTTCATTGAAAACGTTCTCGAAAATATCAAAAATGGATTTCCCCTTCCTGAAATATTATAATTGGTAAATGTTTGCGAGAGGGGCTCGGTTGATGTTCCAATTTTTTGTACATTAAATAGTTTTTCTTACGCCAATTAGGCTATCAATGTTATACACATTTTAGGTCGGCGCATAGCGTTTTCCTTGAGTTATAATGCTTTAAACTTTTTATTTCTCCTATACAAAAGTGAAGGTGACAGGCTGACAGCCACCACCACCCTCTTACGAGGGAGCAAGCTTGTCATCAGTGAAGCCATCGGTTAGGCCGAGAACCAAGGTTAAGTAAGGCAGGGTAGGTTCTTCTAGGGACCTAGCCTATATTTGCTAGCAGAACCTGCCTTCCCTTCCTAACCTAGGTTCTTGGCCTAACCGATGTCTTCATTGCTTGGGTTGTACCTCTTTCACACAGGCTTACGTAAATAAGCGCTTTCGTTTCTTAAAACGCGGTACGTAAGCTTTCCTTATAGAACTGATATTTGTTTTCAATAAAATTTTAGTTTCGTTGCTGATTGTAGAAAATAATGGTGGCACTTGAACTTGTTTTGGTAATGTTTAATAAACAGATAAGTACCAAGAAAGACGTCGAAATGGTCTGCACCAGGAAGCAAAGAATGCTTATGCTTCCTGGTCTGCGCAGCATCCAAAGCGAGGCACGAACGATCGTCCATCGCGTGACGGTAAACATTTTTAGGCCTACACCGTTTCACGGTATTACCCTCCACTTTGATGTAGGAGAAAATAAGAAGTTTAAAGAGTGATAACTAGGAAAAAACGTTACGCGCCGACTTAAAATGTGTAGCCAAGAACATTGATAATTGGGGCAAGAAAAGTGATTTAATGTAAAGGAAAACTGAAAATCACCCGAGCCCCATTAGTAAACATTTACCATAATTGGCGTTCTTATTTACTAATTCAAGCGGTAAAATTTTACTTTCACTTACACATGTTTTTTTGAGTTTTTGTTGGTTTCAGTATGTTAATTGGGTCAATTTAAGACAATTTACACGAATAACGTTTCCGTCGCAAATGCTTAGTTTTTGAGATATTAGACTTTGAAGTTCCCATTGTTTTCCTATNTCCATTCTGTCAACCCTAACCTTGAAGTTCAAGCACCCCTTCATAATTCTTTCCCAGAACGTACTCCAACCCATGTCCCCTCTCACTGCCTCCACCCCCACCCATCTGCTTGCTCCCAAAGCCACCCTACCCACCAAATTTTGGACAATCTCCAGTTTGTCCAAGGCCTGTGCACTCACCGGCAGAGTATCCAGTCCGTACATAAGGCTCGGGACTGCCTTGCCTTTCTAACCTAGGTTCTTGGCCTAACCGATGTCTTCATTGCGTGGGTAGTACCTCTTTCACACAAGCATACGTAAATAAGCGCATTCGTTTCCTAAAATGCGGTACGTACGCTTTCCTTATAGAAGTGATACTTGTATTCGATAAAGTTTTAGTTTCGTTGCTGGTTGCAGAAAATAATGGTGGCACTTGAACTTGTTTTGGTACTGTTTAATAAACAGATAACTACCAAGAAAGCCGTCGAAATACTTGCTTTACTACTTGTTTGGATACGGCGCACCACCATCCAGGGTATTAGCGCCCCTCGAAATGGTCTGCACCAGGAAGCAAAGAATGCTTACGCTCTTTGCTTCCTGGTCTGCACAGCGTCCAAAGCGAGGCACGGACGATCGTCCATCGCGTGACTGTAAACATTTTTACACCGTTTCACGGTATCACCCTCCACTTTGATATAGGAGAAAATAAGAAGTTTAAAGAGTTATAACTAGGAAAAAACGTTATGCGCCGACTTAAAATGTGTGTAACATTGATAATTAGGGCAAGAAAAGTGATTTAATGTAAAGGAAAATTGAAAATCACCCGAGCCCCTTTCGTACACATTTACCATAATTAGCGTTCTTATTTACTAAATCAAGCAAAAACATTGTTGTAAACGTCGAAAATCCAGAAGTGTAGTTTATTCACTATGACAAATTAATAAATTATTCATACGGATTTTTTTTTATTTTACTTTAATGCTGGATGCATAGGTTTTTGGTTGAAGAATTTATTTTCAACCTGAATACAAAAAGGTAAATAGCAATATGGGTTTTCTTTAAATAGACCCCTTACGGGGTCAATGGTCGACCCCCTGGGTGTCTATGGTCGACCCCCTGGGTGTCTATGGTCGACCCCCTGGGGGTCTATGGTCGACCCCCTGGGGGTCTATGGTTGACCCCCTGAAAGTCTATGGTCGACCCCCTGGAGGTCTATAGGCCCCTTAATTATAGGGAACCACTGCTCTACACTAATCGAATTTCACAGCGTTAGACCTACTAATTCAAAGCGTAGGCTAACCTATTTGATGAACCAAATGTTAAGGTTTCCTCTCTAGGAGAAACACTGAAGTTGACTTCAAATATGAACGTAGCTTAGGCGAAAGTATTTTCTCATTTTTTCTACTGGAGGAGGCTAGCTATGGCTGTGCCACCTGGATCACTCGGATTCCAAATAAAGAAGCGGTAGCATTAGCATAGCTTACCCATTCACATGAATTTATTCTTTTTGCATTTTTCACTACGTATAGAGACGCATAATGTGACGCATTTGCCTTCATATCTCTGCATTATATCATCCGTATAGCAGGCTCGAATTAAATTATATATAGGACTATGGACGAGCGTATGCACTTTCGCACCTATCAGCAACGAGTGCTAGGTGCATCACCTAACTCAGGCCTTTCTTCAGCAACTCCACAGAGCAACTCGCTCCAACGGCAGACTGAGTGCCGTGTTCCAGTATTGTACAAAAGCAAGTAAGTACATATCTTTTAATATGCGATACGATTTAACTGCTCAGTAAATTTGCTCGCAATTTAAATATCCCGCGGTTATAATTCCCAATGAAAATACTTTTTTATAATTAATTTGCTACACTGCCTAAAATGAAATTAATACTCGAGAGTTGATATTTTAAACATAGCAATACCAGTGGTTAGACGGATGGAACCACATGCAGAATAATAGATAGACTTGGCTGGACGTATACCTACCTGTCGGCCTAAGCTGAGGATCTTCGGACGAGGCTCAAGTGGTGCTATTCACGCCACCCCCAGTGTATCGAGCCATTGCAATGGTTTTTTTTCCGGCTAATGATGGGTAAAGTGATTTTTTTAACTTCATAACTTTTATATCCCTGAATTTCCTATGCCGTAGCAGTTTGTTAAACAGCCTTGTCTTCGCACGGTAAAGCTATTGAAATATTATGTCTATTGCTGCTAAGCCACCATGAAAAATGTACCTCACGAGTCCGTCCTGTTCTTTCCGGGTAGCTGGCAATAATGCGTTCAATCGCAGTTACATTGGTTCACTCCAGAATATTGCAAACATACCGAACATTGAAGGGCTTGAAGCTTCTGTGGCTGAGTGACAGCGACTCTGCATAGAGTAGCGCCGCAATCCCGGGATAAAGTCTCGGATTCTCACGGTGCTGGCAACGGATTGAACACTAAATGGAGCACTCCACCCCGAGAGACGAGGGGAAGTACGACGAGCGGTAACCCAAGTGGTTCTCGGCATCAGGAGGCAGCAGAACTCCTTGAACAGTGATTCTAAATTGGAGGAAACTCCAGCATACAGAGCCATCTATCGTGAATATTAGTAATAGCTGGAACTATATTAAGTGACCAGCTAAAAGGCATAGTAAAACCTAATTTGTAGTACATATAGTCAATTGCACAACTACACGATGTCCTATGGTATTAGCCAATGGAATGTTTAGACAATGTTGGTAGAAACAAACATGCTGTAGAGTTGGTCGTCTTGAAACTGTGACTCCTCCCGAAACACTGACAATATACCTGCCTTCGTTTTAAGTCTATGGTGAGAGAACATTAGAAATAAGCGAATAAATAATCTAGACGACAGTATCGGTTAATGGATTCAATTGTGAACTATTTGCCAGCATCAAAATTGCTTATTGGATGCGCGTCAGGTCGCATCATACCCCGCTAACAACGTTGTGAGCTGTGGCTCAACGTGCTATGCACGTTGATTTGTGGACTCTAAATAACGTTGTTAGCACGTCGTATCACAGCGTGCTAACAACGTGCTGGGCACGTCCCTAGCACCTTGCGAAGTGCGGTCCCTTAGTACGTTTTGCTGCAACGTGCTGGATACGTCCTTAGCACGTTATGATACAACGTGCTAAGAATGTGCCC
>LQNS02277217.1:694570-706292 GCA_001587735.2 Parhyale hawaiensis | reverse complement strand
TTTATATATACCAGGATGTGTTTTCTTGTTACAAAAGTTCGTTGTCCTATTGTATTGCTAAGGTAAAAATTGCCTTTGTAGCGAGGTAACAACGGCCAGTACAGCTAAAGTTAATCGATACTACACTGATCTGGAAGCATCTGATGCAAGATTATTTCAGTTGCATTTTCTAGAGTTCAGCTTGGTCATTTCAATCAGGTCCCGTTTATACATAAGTATTTTAACAAGCTATGTATTGTTCTTCATGAGCGTTAATCTTATAAGAGGCCCACGGGAATAGTTTAATAACATCTTATGTTACAGTGAAAGGTAAGTGAGTGAAAAGGTAATAGGACTACTGGACCCACTCTTTTCCTTTCCTGTACAGTATTCCTAATGCCGCGTCTACACGATCCATCACTTCATCAATCACAAACACAAGAATCGACAAGCCAAAACACAAACACTTCCCTTCTTTGTCTCAACGGTAGTCACGAACACTTCAACGTCACCATACTCAAATTCAGCATNTACAGTATTCCTAATGCCGCGTCTACACGATCCATCACTTCATCAATCACAAACACAAGAATCGACAAGCCAAAACACAAACACTTCCCTTCTTTGTCTCAACGGTAGTCACGAACACTTCAACGTCACCATACTCAAATTCAGCATTTCATAACTATTAATCGATATTCCACCCTCACTTTATCGTAGAGATATTTATTTTAGTTGTAGAAGGCGTACGAGCCTGTTTTAAACACAGGAATAGTTCGGCGCGATAAAGGTAGAGTGCCACTGAAGCGCTAGTAAAGTTGCTACTACTACTACTTGATTGTAGAAACTGACTGGCGAGAAATACTTTATTATAGCAAAAAATTCACTTACTGGCATCCCCTCACATACGGAGATGCACACGATAGAACAATAATTTCTCGTTTTTGTTTATTAATTTCTATTGCAATTGACACCGTGTACATCCTTTTCTTCCTTTAAAACATAAATCGTGCTCCATTGTAGCTTTTGATAATGAAAAGCAGCAGAAAAAAATGGAACTAGACGAATATGCTACAGTTATTAGTAATTGGCAACATATAGTTGCCAATTGCTTCCCGCTGTCCAAAAGTTGGAAGCAAGCAAAAACAAAATTCGTTACGCGGGTTAATTTAAATAAAAAAATTATGCTTTAATTACTAAATATAATGATACCACATACATATATTCACAGAGTGACATATAATTTTGAAACTTTTTGCTCGACAAACTCTGCGAGTGTTCGTGCTGAAGTTTTCCAGCAGCGTTAGACAACATCAAGCGCAAACTTTCGAGGCTCGCCGCGTGTGTTTGTCAATCAAAATCGTTCCGCGTACACAAACTTCGACGAAAAGATGGACCGTGTAGACGCGGCTTAAGAGTATTTACACACCATTCCTTTCTAGCCAAGTTTTAGGCGCAGATCTTCTAAAGTGCTTTTACAGGAGCGATTTAGTAGGTACCTACCATTTGTAATATTGTTAGGACCCGAGAAAAAGTATTTTCTATAGACTAAGCCAGATTTACCATCTTAACAACTCTGTTGAACTGTCTTGTAACTCCCCCATTTCCAAAAGAAACACGCTCTATGAACCCCACACCTGTAATTCTAACTGTAAAGCGTTATGCAGAACCCTTGTGAGCCCGGCCAATGATAGAGCTCGTTGCATGCGACTTGAGCTTTCACACACTAAGAGGCACTTGAGCTTCGTAAATAAAATTATGGAAGCTAAATAAACTTACAAGTAGCAACTGCGAGATACAATACGGGCCGGGCTTCACAGACTTGTATCTACCTTGATTAATCTGGGCCCAGTACTGTAACTGT
The DNA here is from genome assembly GCA_001587735.2 of Parhyale hawaiensis. Taxonomy (NCBI): domain Eukaryota; kingdom Metazoa; phylum Arthropoda; class Malacostraca; order Amphipoda; family Hyalidae; genus Parhyale; species Parhyale hawaiensis. Next base: position 704,449 of record LQNS02277217.1, on the reverse strand, counting down.
GTAGTGAGATTATAAGGCCTCGTGTTTTCTTACATCTCTGAAGGATGAGTTACTCGTGTGTTTGCAGTCATAATAATCAGATACTTAGTTTACGTGTCATAATAATATTTATTACGTCACCTGTGGGATTCAAATACTCTGGCACATTAGCGTTCGCATATTTAACTACACATGCCAAATATACCATTGAAATTTATGTTTAACAATATTTCTCCCAAGTATTGGCAGCATTTTAACCCTTTAACCACAGGCTGTGCTCAGTTGGGTTCATTATGCCATGCCCACACTTTGCATTCGCACCACAAATTGATTCGAGGACGAGCAGTTTGCAAATCGGACCGTTACGCATATGAGAATAGTAGCATAGATACGGCAGCGTTACATACGTGCGAGCTGCACATCCTCCCTTAAGATTGTGTTAGCGATTGCATGGTTAACTTATTGGCGGATGTTCACCTCGCACGTCGTTCGTTCAGCTTTAGTACTATCTATGCGTATCTTGGATGCCGACTTTCATTGTTTCGTCTGGTCGACGCATGAGCTGAACGTCCGCCGTAAGTTGGACGTGTGACTGGATAGTGTGGCCCCGGCATTGCAGGTGGAGCTGTTCCTACATTTTTTTTAGGATTTCACTTGGGTTTTCAGCTCAGGGAGCTCACGGCCCCAGGGGATCCTAAGTGACTTTTGTGCAAGAGATGTTGAGTCTGGCCACAGCTCCTGCTGATCAAGTTAGGTAGGTTCTCTGTACTTACCCATCTACTACGTATGGTGGTAAGTGACCCATCCCATGGGGTCATTATCAACCCCCGTGTGTGGGCCACGGAAGAGACCGTTCGCACGACCACTTCTGTCGGCTTCGAATTTTTGTCCCTATGAGATGCTTTGCGCCTTATTTTCCGATCAGTAGTAGCGCACTAGGGCAAGACTCAGACAAGTAGACCTCGCCTGGTGAGTTCAGTTAAAATTTGAGATCGTCCAGCAGTAATGCCGAGTTAAACTGTGCGCCGCCGCTAACAAGGCGCCTCAAGCCCGCTGCTGCATTGGTTAAACAAAAACTCCTATTATGATAATTTCAGGTCGGAGTCAACCGAAGCCCCAGGCTGTTACTTCTGTTGGAGAATGAGCCTTTTGGTCAGTCTATTGCGCAGTATCTAGTCGAATCTAAGCCTACTACATGTCCCTTCCTGTTGCCGCATTGTTGCAATATTAAAAGATGTATACGGTACCAGATAGACTGAGTTTCCAAAGATAAAGTACAGTATGCTATTCGTATGACTAGGTGTGCCATGTATTGCGCACGATGCAGTCTTAAGTGTTTTAAAGTAGCAAATGATACAAGCGATTCTCGAGTAATGCCATAGGTTAGGACCGTAGAACTAAAAACACATCATTTTTTTAAGCCGTTTATACCGTTACTAGGAATGTTACCCCTTATATTCCAATGTCCTACACAAAATGTTAAGAACGCTTATACAGTACATGTGCTTTAGTAGAATAAAAATGATGCTATATTATTTGAGGATCGCCTGGAAACCCGAGGTACTGAGGGGCTGAAAAACGTTCTCGTGGGAATAGGGTTACTGATTTGCGGTTAACCAGGTTGTGTTAGTTTACTACAAAAGTCCTTTTTCTCATTGTTGTTTCCTAGTGGAATAAAAGCCAATGTAGGGTTATGTATCTACAAGGCGTAATGATATCCAAGAATCATATTTATTTCATCGTTCGATCGAAGCCACCGAATACCAGGGAGTAAGAGCGCATTCGAGTTAGTCGTCAAAATTACGCCCTCGAAGCTTGATTTGTCCGGAACTTTAGGCAGGTGCTGTAGCTTCGACCCGCTGAATTAAGTTTCAAGTATTAACCCTTTGTCGGCTGCCCTTGAAACTGCCAGAAACTAAATCTTGCTTCCTAACAACGAGTTTCCAGCCTGCTCAAAGTCATCGGGTTGCTTCTAACATTTTCAATGCGATTTAAAGTTGTGAAGTAAAAGTTTGTGTCTGAAATTCCGGGTAAGTCAGGCCTCGAAGACCTAATTTCGGCGCCCAATCGAAAACACCCTTTGGCGCCTTCGATTCGGTCGTCGAAGTCGATCTAAATTCATGCCAAACCCACTCTGCTTGACTTGTCCGGAAGTGCGACTTCGGCACTTTGAGTCGTGTAAAGGCGGTGACACACGCTAGTCTAAACAACGCGTATCGTCATCTCTTCGTCCGGATGCGCTGATGTGTCCATTTAAATAGTACACACTGGCAATGAATTTTCAGTTAGAAAGCCCTCCTTATATAATGAGACGTGCGAAAGTTAACAAACGGCACTTGGGGAGCAAACTGCACTGATGGTTAACATGTTTACACCTTTTCCTGGCAATCTCAAAACTGTGTTTAGGAGAGTTCGACATTACGTTCGGACGATTAGCTGAGGCAACACGTTCTTTTGACTAGCGTGTCATGGCCCTTACAGAGGTTAAAAGCAACCCGATTACCTTGAGCAGACTGAAAACATCACGCTACCGAGTAAGATTGATATCTTGGGAGTCTCACAGGGTCACTGAGTAAAGATTAACGCCTGAAACTCAAACCCACGGGTCGAAGCCTACGCACCTGTCAGAAGTTTTGGACAAGTCAATCCTCGAAGGCTTAATTTTGCAAGCCAGTCGAACACGCCTTACATGGCCTAACGTCCGTCTTGATTTATGTTTCAACTACTGCTTGTCTTTTGAGTCGCCAAAGTTGTGTCAGTGTTAAGCCGAAAAGTGGCTGCTGTGGGTTTGTAAGCACAGACTTGTCCTATAATGACCTTGCATCATCCGCACAATCACTAGCTTGTTTGTCAGAATGATGGACCTACGTATTAATTTCACTGTACACCGTTCTGCATCGTAAAAGTTTATTGTAATTTTATAATGGCTATGGGAGTTGCCGTAAGTCAGTGCTGCTGGAGCAAGGAACAACACGCTGGTTGTCCAGCCTGCTTGTTCGGGTATCGTAAAAACAGTTTTCGATATAATAGCTCTACTGAAACTGCCCGAACGGGATTTCTTTGCGATAAAGGGTAAAATCTGATTTAACTGTGGTCCTGAGAGATACTTTCGATAACGGAAATTTTTATATCTTAGGATGCGTTTAGCTGGATCGTCAAAGTCGATCTAAGCCAAACCCACTCGACTTAGCTTCCCCGGAACTGCCGACAGGTGCGCTGGCTTCGCCCCGTTGATTCGAGTTTCTGGTGATAACCCTTAATCGATTATCTGGGGGACTCCCATGAGCTCTTTTAATAGAGTTTTTATTTAGATCAACGTAAGCGGATTGCTGCTAACACCTGCCCCACGATTTGAAATGAAACCAAAATTTTTCTCTGCAGTTCCAGACAAGTCAAATCCAGTGGGTGTGGCTTAGATTGAATTTGATAGGCCGATCGGATGAGCCGTTAAGATTTAACTGACAGCGAATTGATGACTCAACGGATGTTTTCTGAAGCGGTAAGCGAGGTCGCTACAACCAAACCCTTTTGCGCAGTTATCCAATCTATTCTGATGGACAATGAGAAGGCTGTAATAAAGTATTTTAAACATGTACTTAATTCATTATCCTCGAGACTTCCATAAAATTAATCCTGCTCGATAAGCTGAAGTTTTCAGCCAGCTCATCGTAATCGCAGAGCTTCTAATGTTTCCAACATGACTCAGAGTGGCAGGGCCATAGCGTCTAGCTGGAGTTTTGGACAAGTTAATCCTCGAAGGCTTAATTTTGGCGCCCAATTGGAGATGCCCTAAGTATATCACTGGCAACGTGGAATCAATGCAAAAGGGTGTTCCCACTTAAGATCAAAACCCATTAGAAAGACAAGTCGAAAAACAAGTGGTAGAACAGAATAAAGTATTATGAGTATGACAGTAGAAAATACAAAGTGGGCACGAAAAAAAGACGTCCCGCAGGCATAGCTAAAGATAAGTAACCTCTATATAGTGCAGTAGTTCACAACTTTTTCTTAGCATGGTACCCCTAGAAAGCTTTTAAGATATTCTCCTCTCCTAAAAAAAATTATAACTCATCTGATGGTGTAGAAAGAAATATACGCAAAATTCGTTGACAAATTTAAATATCCAATCCTATTTTATCCTAGTTTTTTCAACCACTGGAAGATGACTCGTACCCCCAGGGCGTACACCCATAGCTGGGAACCCTGGTCCTGTATACTGCTTGTAACGGCTGCCAATAGTACAATTATGGCTCGATTGCTTTCACTTAAACGTCAATTTCTTCCTTCTGTTATACTCTCGGTGCAAGCACGAGTTTTATTTGTGTGTCTCTTCTTAAATTTCCTTTAGAAGCGTTATCCCCAGTCCTACTCAATGCTGCATCTCCTCTCAATATATTTCTTGTAACGGCTGCCATTTGCCCAATTATAGTTCGATTCATTTCGTTAAGTGTTAATATCTTCCTTTTTGCATAATCTCGGTGCATGTACAAGTTTCATATGTTTATCTGATCTCAAAATTCCTTTAGAAACATTGTCGGCATTCTCACTCAATGCTCCATCCCCCCTCCATTAGTGGTTCCCAACATTTTCTCACCCTGGCAGACCTAGAAAACTTTTCATATGCTCTCGGCTTCTCGCACCCTGTGAAAAAAATGATAACTCATCTGTTAACAGATAAAGGCTGAAGTTTACACCAAATTTGAGTACAAACTTATATCTCCAACTTTATTTTATCGAAGTTTTGCACCCCCTGGAAGGTTATCTCGCGCCCCTGGTTGGAAACCCCTGCCGTCTAGTGTCTTCCTGGGGTCGATGCTCCCCATCATGGCTGAACTACGGAAGTTACATAGTTCAGCAGCCATGCTCCTAATGACATATATATGATGAGCGTGCCTGACTAACCTAACCCCATGACTTGCGTCCCATCTTATGCTCCCTGAGGAATTGTTAAAATCATACTGTTGTAATGACACTGACAAGGAAACACACGTATCTCTATCAGTACAGCTAGGTTGCCTACTAGTGCTTTAATATATACTTAATTAAATGTTGAAGTATGAAACATGATGAAAATGTTCTAAATCACAAACTGCAAGCTCAGTCCTCCATGGAACCACTTAAGCCGTGTTCACCTCGTATTTATATTAACGCGTTCACTCGTCCGAAAATTTTATAGCTTCGTTGTCAGCACAACTTTGTGTATGCCACAAAATGTTGACCGTCGTCTCTCGATTTCCTCTGCAAATGACATATAGGCAAGTTACGGATATCTCTTCAAATGTGGACTGAACTGAAACTCAGAAAACGGTGCAGGTTTCTACTATTTCTAGGGTACAGTTACACATTACACATTCGAGCAAGTGGATGAGCGAAAGCGCTGAGCTGAATGACGTGTGAACTCGCCCTCAGCTGTACTTCAAATTTAGTCAAAGCTTTGATTTCAGATGTTTGCCAAGGCAATGCAACGCTCCATCACCATCTGTTAATGAAATTTTCCCATCTGAACCTTTTCATAGGAACGGAGAGACCAACCAAGCAAACAACCAGGCACCACATAGTGCATAATTATAAAGTGGGATTTGGACAACGAACGATCATTCGCCCAGTGGATGTCAATGGAAGTCACTACAACTGTGACGCATTATTTCACATTATTAAAGTGTGATAAAAAGAACTTAAACCTTGTTGGACGTTACCGTGACACACGCAGAAGTATCAGCTTCCTAAGGATAAAAAGATTTCGAAAGTTGAAACCACATTACAGCCTTTTTTATATTTCACCGTAACAAACTTACCCCGACGGGCGCCAAGAAACAAAGACGTCTCTTATTGTCGTTCAGGTCGCTAAGTTCGGGGAGTCTTTGCCAAATAGAAATCAGAACAGTTACCGCACTACATTTGAGTTTCAAATTACATCTAAACAACTTAAATTTTATTCAAGCTTGACCACGAAAATCTGACGATCTCAAAATTCCTTTTGAAATATTTTCGTACGATCATAGGCCCAGTGGATGTTTATGAAAGTCATAGACGATCAAACGGGTGATTTTTAGCATGGATCACTACCGGAAATGCGTTGCAGTCTCCGTTTATTTGCTTATCTAACTAAAATTTACATTAAGCGCTACTTCTGTAGCGGTAAATCTCTGAATGTTATAATAATAATAATAAGCCCTAACAATCATAAAAAATGTATATAGTCCAGGATAAGTTTTTTCTTTTTTCAGAATCCACAACAGTGTATGTTTTTTATCGCATTGCAAAAATTCACCTGTACTTACGTTCGTCACTTTTTTCAAATGTACGGCAATTATCTACCATAAAATATTGCTGAGAATGAAACCTCGAAGCAAAGCGATGGGAACAGCCAGAACTTCGTTAAAATACCATACTATTTTTCTGTCGCAATTTTATGACGGCGGGGGCCACTAGTGAAGCTAGTATTTCTTGCATAAGAAATGAAATTTTATTATTAAATTATTGTTGAATCTACACGAATTTTTTCCGTCTTTTTCTACACTTCGGTTAGAAAGCTGATATTACTTTACAAAATTTACTGAAACTCTACTGGAAAATACGAAGTGAGGTGATCATATTGGGACAGTGAACAATTAACATTTCAACGCCGCTACCGTTTTGAAATTGATGTTATTGTTGATACTGATATAAGGTATTTCCTCTTCGATAATAGTCATTCTGAGTGTGTACTACTGAAGCGCTAGGCTCGGAAGGTAAACTTGGAAACTTGATAGTTAACTAGAACGCCGCATGGCATAAAGTTATCACCCGTGGTTGGGGCAAATTTCAACGCCATCATTTTTGATGGCCAGCATACTCTAGAGTTGTGAAATTTTTCACACCTAGGTCAACCCACCAGACTCCTTGCATAAAATTATGGACATTGCTCAATTTATTATATGTACTTCCATAGACCGCAGCACTATTGTTGCAGTCCATGTATACTTGAATCTTCAACGTAAACGTCACCGCACCTCGCTTTCGGATTATGAAAATGCTGCAGCTGTACCTACTTGTCATTGTACTTTTATAATAATTAAGAACATTTAGGAAAGTTTCTAAATTATTTAAACTATTATTTAAAAGTATACATAGTTCATGTAGTAATGAATGAGAACAACTGACCTATTTTTATCTAAACACCGAGGCCCGATGAAGTTGGATGGCGAAGTGCAGGAGAAGAAATGGACAATCGGATGTGATCGTTAGCTTTTTTTATCACCTTGAATGTGAACGTTGTTAACTATTTAGAGGTTAATCAAGCATACCAGTAAAATGAATTGTACATAGTTAGACATATCTGAATAATTTGTCTTGTATAGTGTGCATCTGTATGTAATAAGTTAATTACCCATCAAACTTAAAATCGTAGTTTTAATATCATTTATTTAATTTGAACTTTTACAGCTCTTTGTAGCATTCATAATGTCAAGTTTTAATCTAAACTATAGACCAGGAATCCACCAAGTAACTCGATGAAAAAATTGAATTATCCAAAATCCAAGGTTGCTTTTGGATCATAATCCAAATTTGTCTAGCTGTTACTATTGGCATTCCAAACACTTCCTGCAATTTCCATGAATATTCGTCCTCCATTGATATTGTTATGTTGCTATGCATCACGCGGACATATGTAATAATGGACAAGCAAACCCGGGCAACAACATAACCTTTGAGGAGGTAAAAGACGCTAACCCATTTGCTGCAAGACAGCCTTAATTAATAGTGCCGCTGGTCACGACGCCTCTAAACGACCGCCAATCTTACAAAAACGGTCGCACGCAACTGTTTCCTTTTTAAATGGAGGTTTACTATGAATTTCTTGAGAACCCATGAAACTAAAATGGATAGACTAATAATAAAAATGGAGAGTGGATGTGAATAATTCAGTGACGGCGCCAGGAAATTTGCATTGGGGCTGCTGAGGGGGCTGGAGTATAATGAGGATGGGCTTCACGTTGCTATGGGATACTTGTATGCTGGCCACAAGGTAGTTATATTGGGGCTGAGCTGGGGCTTGATCCATAATTAAGGGGAAGGCTTAGGCTCTCCCCCTCCCTCGGATCATGCGATGTGTGAAAATAAATTTATATGACGTTTTGCGTGAAAGAACTAAAACGTAAGTATACCTATGGCTGAACTACGTCACATAGTTCAGCCATGAGTATGCCTAGTTTACCATCAAGAAAACGCAGTTCAAATTCGTTAGGCTACGCCGCTTAATTTACACTACAGTAGTTGTGCTTCCTCTACAGATGCAAAAGTGTTGTCTTAAACTTGGCACACTTTTTTGTGCACCGACGTGGAAAGACCGTCATGGCGTGCTCATACAGCACAGAAGTTGCACTTCTTACTGGATCTCACTGGACCTTACTGGACGTGTTCCGGTCCCTCTTCGGTCCCGGGCCATGCTGAGGCACCACCCGTTATCGTCCGTGCCCAGTTCATCTCTCCTCACCACGTGCTGGTGGTTGCTGGTTGTGCACGGGATGATGTGCTGGTTATGCACGGGGTGATGTGCTGGCTGTGCACGGGATGATGTGCTGGTTATGCACGGAATGATGTGCTGGTTGTGCACGGGATGATGCGCTGGTTGTGCACAGGATAATGTGCTGGTTGTGCACGGGATGATGTGCTGATTGTGCCCAGGATGATGTGCTGGTTGTGCACGGGATGATGTGCTGGTTGTGCACGGGATGTTGTGCTGGTTGTACACGAGATGGTGTGCTGGCTGTACACGAGATGGTGTGTTGGGTTTACTACAACTGTTTACCAGTGTAGGAACTGTATGTGCCACCGAGAAACCAGACCACAATTTCTGCGGGCATTACGGCTATCTGAATCCTTTTGTGATATCATTTCTAATTTCATGATAAAATTAAGTGTAAAATTCAGCTCACTCTTGACTTTGTTTTAGCGCTGACAAACCGATGACGTCACCGACACCCGTCAAATCCCACTGAAGAAATTGTCCATAAGAGATTTTAATAAACTGAAAAAATATGTTTATTCAATGTTGATGAGCAGTCTACACTAATTTTCTGTCTATGTGTTACGGAAAAAGTTGTAGTTGAGCAGGCAGATTCAGTTTATCCTCCACGTAGTAGAATCGCAACCGATACAAAAACAATAAAGAGGAGTTGATACGAATTTTTATCATAATAACTCGTTTGACACCCAGCTCGAAAACTTCATTTTCCGAAGCACTCGCGCCCAGGAAACGACAATGCTGCAAGCGTGAAAGAAAATCTACAGATAATCACAATGCTAAAGGAATGTACATTGGTCTGTACCGTATTACAATTAAGTATGTATTTGTCTGTAGTAAAAACCCCTCGAACGTCACAGCCAAGCGCATGAAGAGTGTGATTTCTTCGCCGTCACTTTTGACGGCCCGCAAGACACAGTAGTTATTATTCAGTGCTGATAACCGATGCTGATGGAGGCCGAAGGTCTCTTTTTCACCAGGCCGTCGCCGCTTCGCGAAGGGCAGGCGAGGTCGTGAAAGTTACTCGCTGCGGACAGCAGTGCAGCACGTCGCCATCTCACCAGCTCCTTCAGTGCTGCTCCAGACCTGCGCCTGTGTTGTGTACGCCCGCTTCTGACTAACTGCTGCAGTGTGACTACGATACGCCTTACATATTAGTCACTTTCTGTGTGTTGCTACGGAAATCAGTGGTCGCTTCCATAAGTAGCAGCTATCATTCTTCGTTGCGCCTTCTTCACGTATCGTTGAATCAAATCGCAATATTGTTACTATGCTTGTGTAAATAAAGAGCGGACCGTATATGTATGAAGATCTACAGTAAAGGTGCATACTGTATTAAAACTTACTCGTAGTCAATGATCATGTGTTCGTATAAAGCGTCATAAAATTCAACA
>LQNS02277217.1:647088-663114 GCA_001587735.2 Parhyale hawaiensis | reverse complement strand
AACCTACCCTAATTAAACCGGCACTGCCCGGTCATTCATTCTCTTCCTATTTTTTCTTTTTTCACCTTTCTTCCATTTTCCCTCTCTACCTACTAACATCTCTCCCACTATCGTCTAATTTTCTCCTCTCTTCACTCCGCTCACCGCTAAGCGCACGTTCAGCTAGCACATCGCGTGCGAGCTCGTTAAATGTCCGCCCAGAGGTTGAGCGTGCGACTGCATTGTGTAGTCCCGGAATAAGGCAAAGTAGCTGTTTTCAGTTGTTCCGACTTCTGGAAACTGCAGGAAGTTCAGGAGGAGGTTAGCGCGGCGATGGGGCAGCCTTTGATCCAAGCACAGAAATAATCAATTACAGAAATTATTTTCATCTGAAAGAGCATTAGAAAATTTGAAAGTAGGTGAGGCAGAAAATGGACGACTTGCTATCATAAGGAGCAGTTTTTTAATTACTAACAAAATTTAGTTGTCAGCATAAAATCACATGTGTTCACATACGCATAACGTGTTAGAGTTGTGACGAAGAGCACCGCCCTGAAAAATGTTGAGAGTCACTAGATATAATATTATAAGAAAGGCCAATGCACACGAGAAGCAAAAGCTGTTTAGACTCGCAAGTCCAGGGCAAATGCTCGATCATGTAGACTTTACGAAACATTGCCCTAGAAACAAATCCGTTAGGATGGATCTAGGTTATTTTTGTTTGTCCTTTTCGAGCAACTCAACACAATTTCTATTCCAATTATCCCTGTTTGCGTGTTAGCAACATCGTCAACAGTTGCCATCAATTAGAACGGCACTAGCAAGTTAGTATAAGCTCATTAGCCTAAACTTGTCCGTAGTTTCAAACAGGATCGTTGGTTTCGGCGCTTTGGATCGAGTTTCAGGCACCAAACCCAAACCGATTGCTCGCGAGGCGGCTCTGTAAAATAGATTTTTCGACCGTCTGGTGCGTAAACGAGTAGCTACTAAAACCTGAAACACGATCTAGACCGATAAAACCAACTCTAGCATTCCGACCAATGTAAAGCTCATGGGCTTAGCTCAACCAGGCCCCTTTTGCCGAACCCATCAATGACACGCTCTATAGACTGCTTTGGAAGGCTTTAAAACCCGTGTCGTAGGTTCATATCAATATTCAGCTTATTGTTATATCATTTTAATGGTATCCCCATCAAACAATACAGGGTTTTGCAAAAAATCTTGGGACAAACTTCGGCTACTAGTAGAAAATATCAATATATATACTTTTTTCATCAATAAAAAATCCGAAAAACGCTAATTTTTTGAGATATTGGGCTTATAAAATTTATGTGAATTCAAGATCATACTGCAGTGTAGCGTGTATTGGGCCGGAATAATTATCATCGGCATCACTTCCAGTGACTCCAGGGTCTACTTCCCACAGTTTATGCTCCTCGCGAACGATTCGCGCAGTGGTTTTAAGAATCATGAGTTAAAACATGCGTTGTTCACGGATGGAGCTACTTTCATCCGTGATGGACTTTTTATTGTTCATAATTTTCACGTATGGCAGCAGAACAACCCTCATGTCATCCATCAAGATCGCCACCAGCATCACTACACTGTTAATGTTTCGACAGGTATCGTTCACAATCAAATCATTGGCCCATACATTTTGCCAGAGCGTCTCACTGGGAATGATTACAGTCTTTCTTGAAGAAGTGTTTCCGAATTTATTGGGCGATGTGCCAATGGGTATTTGTAGAAGACTTTGGATTCAACACAATGGAGCCCCGGCACATTATGCTCAGAATGAGAGACGTTTAATCGACCTTCAGTTTCCAAATCGATGGATTGATCGTAATGGTGCTGTGTCTTGGCCACCAAGATCTCCTGATCTGTCCAGCTCCGCTAGATTTTTTTCTTGTGGTGTCATATGAAAAGTCTCATTTATGACACACCTCTCAAGTCGGAAGAAGGCGTCGCCCGAATTGCAGTTGCTGCTGGAGATATCGCTGAGATCCATGGAATCTTTGGCAACGTACGCAACTCCCATCGACGAAGGCGTCGTGCTTGTATCAATGTTCATGGTAGACATTTTGAACAGTTACTGTAAAGCGATCCTTGCTAATAAAATTATCTGTTGTTATTTAGTATTAGTATTGCCTTCATGTGTATTTATGAGCAGAGTGCATGTAGGTAACTATTTATCAGCGTTCGGTTCATTATTTAAATGATTATCTCACAAACTAAGCGTTTTTCGATTTTTTTTATTGCTGTTAAAGTGTTTGTATTGATATTTTCTACCAGTTGCCGAAGTTTGTACCAAGAATTTTGAAACACCCTGTATAATAAACGCCGTCATGTGTTTATTTCTTTATATATTTCTATATTTTATGTTTGTACATTTGCATATATGTATGTTTGGAAGTTTCGTGCCGCCGCTCCCCCCCCCCCCTTAAAGAAATAGGCGAAGAATAGGCCAGGCTGCAGATCTTGTAAATAGGTTGCGCTTTCATGGAGATCGATGACCAGATTGTAGAAGATAACGGAAGTGGGATCCTTATTCCTTTCTCTCAATGCACTTCTTACTTGAAACAGTTCCTGACATCGAAATAATGAGGCTATTTGGAGCTTCTCTTAGCGCAGTTATAAAATCTTAATTTTATCCCGTTTTTTCATAAATCGAAACATACTGTATTTTTGTTCGCGTCCTGGAAAACTGATAGGTAGAAAGCAGGCCAGGTTGCAAATGATGGTAAACGTATATCTCAATGAAGTTCCTTTTTTCCAACGTTGAAGTTCACTCAATACAGATACATACAGCTTCGCTAAACACTCTGTTGCACCGTGATTCGCACTCTCTTCTGAGGTTTTCTTCATCCAAACTTCAGCCGCTCTGAGTTTACCCTGATGCTTTTATTGGCTGCAAGATCATCGAAGCAAGTGGCAAGTTATTCTTCAGCGGTCAGAAGGCGGGGAACGAACATGTGGATTTCTTGGCAAGAAATTATTATCTCCAAATTGGGTTCTTCTTTCTCCAGAACAACATATCACTTGAGGAAAGACTTCCAAGCTATATGAGAGCGTCAGTTTCCTGGATACAGAGCTCAGTATTTAGTAGGAGACAATATCGAGTGTGGGGAAAAAAATTACTATTCAGCATATCACCTAAGGAAAGCTTGGCGCTGCTCAGCCCTAGCATTAATAGGAAAATTGTGATCAATGAAGAAAGATCATCACAAATTCTTTGTTGTCAGTTTTGACAGCGCGTCTAATCATTTATAAAAATACACGTAAACGATCAGCAAGCACTCCGGCCCAGTGGTCCACAGAGACGTCATTTATTTTCTCTGGTGCTTATACGGCGATGAATTCTCAAAATTGAGTCTCGGCTCACACTACCAGTTCTTCAATTGCTAAAATTGAGGCGCAAATGCTACCTCGTCAGGCGTATGCACTGTATGGGAGATATTAAGTGATCGTTATTTTAATTTTTTGTAATTTTTAATTGCTATAAGTCATTGGTGTTAAATATATGCTTATAGTCAGTTTGTTTAAAAACTTAATATTACATGGAGGGAAGCAAGAAAACGTCAATATTTTTTAGGTTTTATGCCTTCCCACTATGCAATATCAAATTTTTAAAGAAAATGAATAGAGTGTATTTTCAACGTTATTATTATTGTGTTGTTCTCTCACGACCCTAACTCGCTAAAATTAATATAACTCCAGGTATAAGTAAGTTATATATGCTCCCTCCATGAACCTACTGTCATTGAATACGAAAGTAGTTGCATCTCGCAGAGTAATTAATTAATATTTTTATTTAATTACGGTACAGGAGAACTTCGTCACTCAGACGGTCCCGCTCGGCTCGGTCCAGTGGCGAACGGCGAGACGGAGCTGCTGATGTCATCACTGCCGTGTGTCGCCATACCGAGCGCCGCATCTCCCAAGACGAAGAAACAGGACAAGATATCTGCTGGACTTAAGGTGAGTCTTGTGGTTAGGAAAGGAAGTTTCATAATCCTTTCATCACTGAAAAGCGTCATTAAGATTCTCATAGTAAAAGCTGCGGGCAGTTGTACTGGTGATACCGTAACAAAATTCTTGCCTACCCTAGAAGGTGAAACCGTGAAGCAGTTTCTGGGGCGTCCAAAATTTTTGTTGCGTAGTTGCTCACTTTTGCATTAGCTTCTCTCGATGAACAATACTACAAAAAAATTGACTGGCTACTAAAGAGGTTGTTTGCTTTTTCGTGGAAAGAAGCAACTCAGTGCTAGATATTAATAACGATTCATACTCATTACGTTAGAGTATATCGCACCCTTAAGTTTCACATCCTTAGCAATTAAGCCATGTGAGTCCCTTTTTTTTGTGGCAGTGTGAATTGAGGGCGGCAACTACCTCAGCCATGTTGTGCCGACATGGCTGAAGTGTATCTAATTTGATACTTGGTAACATATCGTATATCGATCAGTGTAAATATCACTTGGAACCAATGTGCCTGCAATGTAATTAACGTTTTAGCGAATTTGTCGCGTTGATCCACCTGGCAATTTCTAGCGAATTACGAGTGTTCCAGTGAGTCCATGTCGTAAACACATGAGGTCCAGCTAATAACAAGGCGGCACCATCTAGGCCATTTTACAGAGATACATGTATAGGCGGGTCCATTTTATGGTCCAGAAATGACAAAGCCGAGTGAAGGTAACGTGGGCCTTACCCACTCTGGTTTAATATAGCTTGCTCTATAGTAAAGCTGCACACCTGAAGCGCAAACCTCCGCCAAGGCACGGAGTGCAAAAAAAAAAAGGAAAATGATAGACGCACAGACAAACGGGCTGACGAATCAGCACCAAGATTAAAGTTCTGTACCTCGTCACATTCTTAATAGTTCCAGTAAATTTCGTAAAAATCCTCCATAACTTTTTAGTTATATCGCCAACAGACAAATAGATCAACGAACCCCGGCAAAAATCTTCCTTTTTGGAAGTAATGAAACTAAACCTCTGCTCTGTATACTTGGTAGCATTGTCTTGCTTGCCCCGGAGGAAAACAAGTATTAATGCCAATGGGCATGTGGATGAACTTAGTGAGGCTGCTGAGCAATTTTTTGCAAGGATTTTTTCATTTTTTCATGGAGAAAAAGATCGTTAATGATATGGACTTATGATTTACATTATTTGATGTACAAGTATAAAGGTAATGGGATTGGGTGAAATGCAATATGCACTGAAATAATTAGGATTTTTTGTCTAACTGATCCGCGGGGAAAAGGCGCACGTGTGTACCAGGCTTTAATGAAGGTTACCATGCGCTTTTGATGCAGTCGGTATCGTGTATATGGTTGCGGGATGATTTCTAGCCAAATTTCTAAAAGAAGCACCTTACTTGTGTATACACAACTTAGTATTTTGCTATAGTATCCCCACTGCTTGCGCCGGATATGTTCTTTTTTTATTGATTTTTAATAACCATTTTATACAAGCGGTAGCGTAAACAAAGACTAACATCACTGTTGCCAATTGCAGCGAGTTGCCAACAGCTCCGCGCTGGGTCGAGTACTTGGTAACAAACTACAAAAACACCTGCCAACTTCCGCAGCAACCCCTCACATCAGTTCACCTCTACCTCCTCCACATCCCTCTCCCTCTCCCCGCACGGGCAAGAGAGGTTCCTCACAGTTCTACGCTCCCCTACTCAAGGTGCCGCACGAGAGAAGCCCGTCGGTGCCTGACGTGGGCGCGACATTTGGGTGAGTAAATGCATATTCGAGTCGTCCACTTCTTTTCATTCACAGTGCAGGGTATGTTCCCGTGTGATCCACTGCCACATTTACTCAAATTGGCAAACTGTTGTCCTTCTCCAGTTCCATTGTAAATGAGCAAGAACAAGCTCCGCAAATGATTTACTACGAAACGATGCAAATATTTCAACTACTGTACAATGTGTAGATGTATTTATTAAAATAGGAGTTTGAATTGGGGAAGGTGCTCGGTTAACCTCCACGGTAGCAGCATGCTTACGTTCACAGCTCACAATCCTTGTATCGCTGGTTCGAGGCCAACCCAGGCACGCGAGCTCTTTGCTGATCCTGGTGTGCTGACTCAGCAGTTGTGTGCGTGCAGTGCACCGTGAGCTAACTTGCCTTCCTCAAACATGTGGTAATGGGTGGGTCGCGGGTCATTTGAATCTTCCGTCAAATTGGTGTCATAGTTCTTGATGACCCGTGGTTGACTGCAGCCACACTTATTCCTCTGGGCTAGTGGGCTCATATCTGCAGCACAAACCAGTGCGTGTGGGTTTCCCAGTTGAGGGTGCGGTCAAAATTTACTTTACCTTCACCTTTCAGTTTGTGGTGAATCACGAAAACGTTTCTTTTTACCTGTCTGCTCTTAGAGTATGTTGTAAATAATAAAAAGCTTTTGTGAAACAATAAAAAGCTTTTGTGAAAGGTAGTACCACCTGATGCTCTTTTCCATTCGTTTCTCTTCTTCCTATATTCGGCCAAAGCCCGTACTGGTGATGGCAGGGTCTGGGGCGCGTGGATAGTTGGCCGCTTTCGTAGCTATCATGACTGTCGATATGTTTTGTCTTGTAATTTTTTTATGATTTCCTTTGTTTATGGTGTCTGTTTATTGTTTTTTGCGTGCCTGATTGTTAGATATCCGGACGGGGAAGGGAACCCCGGTCCTCGTGGTTCTGGGTCTCGCTCCTGCTGCACCAGCAAAGAAAGAGCCATCACGATCATTCCAAACATCCACACACGAGGAAAAAGCGAACGAGAATATACTGGCCCGTTTGGCATCGTAACGGCCAAGGCAAACTCATGAAGAGCACCTCTACGCTGAGTATACCTCACCCGAACAAATGGCTCCGGAAGAAAATCAGACAGTGGATGAATAGGGCAGTTAAAAATTTTATAAAAAAAATAAACAGACCCCACCAACTCTGCGACGATGCCCCAGATCACAAGGCACAACACCATCCAGCATGAACGCACATCGACGAACCACTTTGTCAAGCAAACACAGATGACAATCGGCAGCAGAACCCCAGACAATAGAGCAGTATACCTGAAGAGGAAGGACAAAGCAATTAAAGCAGCGACTTGTCAGCCTTACAGAGCCAAACTCCCTCCAAGCACGTCTCATAAGACCAATTTTCTGAGATGCACGTGAGGCAACGGAACGAATGTGGGGCTCAAGCGTCAACTTTGGATCAAAATTAAGACCCAAGATTACCAAGTCATCACCTACAAAAAGTGATACACCATTCAATATGGGTGCAGGGAAAGGTTTCACTGTACGTGACCTAGACACAAGCATGGTCTTAGTCTTGCCCGCATTTAGCCTCATCCTCCACCTAGAACACCAGGAATCAATCACTACTAAATCATGCTGAATGGATTGTAAAACCTCCAACCTATCACTAGGCTTATCGCAAACAGCCAGCAAAGTAACATCATCAGCGTAACCAACGAGTAAATTATTAACAAGATAGAACAGGTCCGCCGCATATACAATGAACAACAAAGGGCCCAGAACACTACCCTGTGGGACACCAAAAACCAAATCCAAAAACTCACTCCTCTTCCCATCAATAACTACACATTAACGTCTGTCAGATAAAAATTGACTAATTGACTAATTCACTCGCTGGGCTGGTTGCGTGGGGGTTTGTCAACATCATGGAGTTTCTCCGTTCCCACGTGGCCAGTCTGGTGTGATTTAATAATAACAATGATAGTTGTAGTAAAATCTGAAAAAATCAGTGTTGTTTTAAATTTTATTGTTGAGCACACTTAACAAGTTGAGAACTTGCTATATTTTGTAGAACTGGTAGCTTTATTTATCCGATATTCAAGCATTTAATTACATCATACCAGGAGCGTATGAGAAGTTTTAAGCATTGTTGTATAAGAAGCGTTGATGCATGGGCAAACTTATGTTTTTTTAAGAACAACCTTTTCTACGCATTCGTAGGAAATTTTGATATTTTAAAAAAGTTGAAAATAAAGCTTATTAGTAAATTCTCAAAAAGTCCTTAGCCCTTTTAGTTTTTGTGTGATGAATAAAACTTTTCATACACCCCTTGTATATAATGCACTGTAGTGCCTGACAATAGATAAAATGTAATATACTTGTCTCTAAATTAGAAATAAAGCAGAGTCCTCTCCCACAACGTATTCTCCTCCTTTACGCGTGGCTCCTATACTTACCACTATTCAACTTGCTTCCAGGAGCGGCGACAGTGAAGCTGAGGATGAGGAAGAAGCTACCCTCAGGAAGGAGATCAGCCCTGAGGCTATTGCCGAGATCGAAGGATTTAAGCAGCTTATAGCTTCGTACTTTGCTAGTCAGTCGACCAGATATCGCAGTGATACCGAGTGACCATAGATACATATAATGCTAGCTACATAATGTAGTCCCTCCGCTTTAGGCGAATTCACACGAAAGTTAAATGAATGAGTTTCCTCAGCTAATCGCCCGAATGATTTGTTCAGCCCTCATAAATGCAACTGCGAGCCTTTCAAAAACGTCATGAAAGTGTTAGCCGTCATGGCTAAACAAATTAAATATTAGGTACATTCATCGCGTCATAACCAAAAGCTGACGTCACAGCATGTCACAGCCAATCGGCGGCGTCACTGTCTTGGGCTGAACAGCATTCCTACAGTTTGTTGATTTGTTGTGACGAGCTGCGACGTATTTATATGGATGCCACGTGATAAACTTACCTTATGTTAGTTCAGCCATGGCTAGCAACCAAGTTAGTCTATTCCGCAGGTAATGGCGCCAGTAAACTTTATTCGGAAACTTCTTCAAATTTTGAGGGAGCTAGAACTTGGGCGAGCATTATACTTTTGTGTCATTTAAGCTAACATAGCAACACATTCGTACTCGGAGGAGAAGAAATTCGTTCATTTGACTGTCGTATGAACCCACCTTAATGTTCAATGCATGATTTTGTAAAATGAGGCCAGCGTGCAGAGTGGTGCATGTTGCTTAAGTTACTTTAGCAAGACTCCATTAAGTCAAGATTTGTGGTGATAACTGGTAATTTCTATAACATTTACGATAATGATAATAATTTATGTCACATAAGGTTTTTCTCTTTTGGATGCCTCGACCAGAGTGTCTGAACTCACAACAGTCTGAGGTCTAACATAAAGTAAGTGCTAAAATTAGAGAACATTGTAATATTTTGTTATGTATGTTTACAATTGTGGATAAAACGCAGCCACTGATGTATGCTGCAGGTAAACTGAATTTTCGGAAAAACCTATGCAATGTGAACTAAGAGTTTTTATTTCTGAGCTTTTTATTAACTTGAAGATTTGGTACCTTTCACACGACAAAAATTTGCTTCAGAGCATCTTTCTACTCGAGGGTAAAATACGCACGCGTGTGCGACATCACAGTGCAAACAGTAAAAGATAATTGTAAGGTCAACTTGACCGCACACTCTAAATGGGAAATCCAAATACACTGGTTTGTGCCACAGAAAATTCACACCAGGCTCTAGAGGAGTGGACGACTCCATTCAATCACGGATTATCTGTGTTATGGCGTCAAGTGCAAGAAAGCTCTTTACAGCCAGCTGTGACAGCCAACCCCCCCATTCCTCCCTCCATTCTCCTCTGAAAAAGAAAGCAAGAAGCAGATTTCCACTGAGCATGTAGGTTTTCTTGTATATTAAGGTTTACGACGAAAATTCACGAAAGAAATACGGTATGGATCATGAGTTCTTGACATGCATATCTTAGTAAACTTTTCAACTGTAAAGCTATATTTTCAAATTTGTTTCTACGATGACATGGTTTCAGACAAAACGCAAGGGCCGAGCGCCGCGCAGACAACGAACGGTGTTTATTTTGTAAGGTTTGTCTGGGACACATCAACTGATAGAGATTCATATGAGTGCACCACCGCTCGTTGTAATACTGTAGCTAACATATTATGATTGGTTGTAGATGTAATTAGGGGCGATGCGACTTAAATCAAGTCAATTTAGACTTTGGTTTTGTAGCTGGCGCAAATATAGACAGTACGTAACAAAAGGATGCCAAAATGGCCTCCTCCCTTCCCTTAGACATAATTTTTATATTAAATTATTTTTATTAAGTTAAAATTTTGTGTTTTACTTAGCATGCGCATACTTTTACTGTAGAATTAGTCATTCTTAAAATTACCAATGAATAGAAATGTGTTTTAAGAAACTAAGAGAAATCTATTTAAAAAATTGTTGATTTACATAGTTGATTATTATACCGTTTTCACTGTTTGTTGGGAAACATATTGATAACTAAAGAAACACTCCGAATGCACAGACCTCCGCCAAGCAACTCATTGCTAGCATAAATTCCAAAATAATCCCGAATCCAGGATAAATTCCAGAATCTCAAAATTTTGAAGGAATATTTACAAAAGGTCTTACTTTCAGAAAATCTTGCATCAACGTTTCTTATACATCGCCAAGCTTGAACAGTTTCATTTATTTCCATGCAATTCTAACATAAAATCTATGTGGCAATTATTTTAAAATCTTTTTGGCAACACTTCCCAAAAATAATTGACTTTGGAACCAGGAAAAGCCGTGCGGGCGTCTTTTTGTCGTGGACTTGGTCGCGTCGTGTTCCACCAAGTAAAAAAAAAACGAATAACGGCAATTTTTTTCAAATCTTTTGAATTAGGCCAACTACATTCTAAGGCCGAGTTCACACATCATTCATATCAACGCGTTCGATCGTTTATTCATCCACTAGTCCGAAAGTTTGGTAGCGGCATTGCTTACAGCACAGAACTTTGTATACAACACAAAAAGTTAATAAAATGTTGACCGTCAAATCCAAGAAGCAAAGAACGCAACATTGCATTCTTTGCTTCCTGGTCAAATCAGTTCGGTCTGCAAGGGCCACGAGGCAAGTAACGCTATCTCCTCAAATTTGGAGTGAAATATAAGCTAGAATACGATGCACTTTTCTGTTATTTTAGGGCACAATAACACATTCGGAGAAGTGGATGAGCGAACGTGTTTATATATGTATGAATGACTTGTGAACTCGCCCTAAGAAGAATTTCAGAAAAAATCTGGAAGGTAAGCGCTAAACTAATTATGCACATTTGCCTATTTATCCACTACATATACCCCGATACTTGAAAATTTTCTCACGCCAATGATACCACTGTTGTCAATAATATTCTGGGAGTAGAGTAAAGAACATGTATCTGCTTACGTGGCTCACCACGAGAAGAAGCGCGTCTAAGCATAGTCTGGTGAAAAAAATCTATCGATTATATTTTTCAGTATCTGTGATATGTAACTCCTGTTTCGCAAACTCAAATACAGCGATTAGCAAATTTAGGCTAATCATGTGTTATTGCAGGGACAAAATTTCTCGAGTGCGTGCTATGCCGGCCAATAAAAAAGTCGTGTAGAAGTTCTAATTTGCAACCACAGCAAGTCCTCGTTTACACTGTTTCTTCTTATACAGCGCCATTATATCCAGGCATATATACTAGCATAGTTCCAGAGCACTTTTTCAGGGTACAAATTTTTGCTTATCCATGCAAAATCGTCAATTGTTTACCGACGGCTTTTAAAGTCTACGATTATTCGTTCTAAAAAATACCTCGCAATGCGGTGCAATACCCCTCCTTAGTAGGAAATAAGCAAACCGGCTCGGTATGGAATGAAAAAGTTATGGCACCCGTAAAAAAGAGGGTAAACTAGATGAAACAAAATAGGGTTCAGCAGTATCTTTTTGAACGGTTGTCTCTCTTCACACGCTCATATCCTAATCCGACCATCTTAGCTTAGGTGTGTTGTAATCACGCCCAAATCAGGCTACTGCAACCTAAAAAAGGTACGGATAGTTGCTCAAAATCATGTCCAAATCAATAGCCTAACCATTTACATACAAAGTAGCCTCATTTACATTATTCCGGATTTTTTGGTCAGAGTAAACATTTTTCCGGGTTATGGTAAACGTTTTCGGCTACGGTAATTTTTTCTCGGGCTACTGTAAATGTTTTTCGGGCAACAGTACACATTTCTCGGGGCTCATTAAACGTTTTTCGATTACGGTAGGCATTTTTTGCGTTGAAGTTATCAATTTCACAGTTACGCTAGCCCAAAAAGACTAGTAAGAGCACAGCATTTAGTTTGCAATTAAGTCATTGCAGAAGCACATTCTTATCATATAGATACATGCAAAATGATTGAGATAGTGCTAAAAGCTGGTTATCAACAGCCTCCACTTGCACTGTGCAGGAGTTCTAGATACTGATAAGATAAACAAAGCCGATAGCGACGCTGTGCTAGCAAGTAGACGCTTTGAATTTACCTCGCTATAAATATATATCTTTAAAGACTCCTTTCTTTAAAAAAAACTTGTTTGCTTAAAAGTTTGATACTCATTGACTGAGAAAGACATTATGCGCTGCGTATGTCGAATTTTCTAGGGGGGGAATTTGTTTACCTTATACTACAAGTCCGGCCGATTACCCGCGTAAGGGCATGTTCGACTGAGCATTGGAATTAATCCTTAGAGGCTTGACTTCCTCGAAACTGCCGACAGCTGCGCTAGTTCCGAACCGTTGTTTTGAGTTCTAGGTATTGACCCTTCATCGGTAACCTCTGAGACTTCCAGTAATTCAATCTTACTCGGTTAATAGAAGTTTCTGTCGGCTCAACGTAATCGTGTTGTTTCTAACACTTGAGGCACAAATTCAAACTTGCAAAGCCAAAGCTTCTTTCTGAAATTTCGGGCAAGTCAAATCTCGATGGCCCAATTCGGGCGCCTAATCGAACGCACCCCAAGTATAAACTCTGAAAAGGCGAAACCAATCACCACGGGAGATACTTACTTTGTGCACTGACAAAGTAATGGGAACAAACTTCAAGCAAGTGCAAAATAACCACATGGAGAAATAGTTACTCCCAATGTAAAATACTTCTCCGAGTAGACTTTAGAAAAGGCGGAAGTAGTCGCCATGGTGCAATAATTACTTTTACTGTAAAAAAAAGCTTGCACGCACATTTTGAAGGGGCAAAAGTAATCATCAGGGTGCAATATAATTACTTTCCCAGCAAGAAAAGTAGTGAAAGTAAACTCTGAACAGAGGTAAGTAATAATCACAGTACAATAATTACTTTTGTACGCAAAAATGTGCCTCTAGCTGGCGAGGTGGCAGAAGCAGCCAGTGTTGTACGATTGAAGCAAGCGTTTCCATAGCGTTGCGGCTGCAGTGGGCATGACGTAGGTACGCCTTGCTGGATCAATGCGCGTTACATTCTTTCATTGCACCATTTGCCTGGCGATACGCAGTATATTACACCATGATCCGTGAGCGATGAATAATCTTTGTATTCGTTTCGGAACATAGTAATGTTAGAGTTTAAATATGAGATGCAAGGAACATCTGTTGCGCAAAAATTATCGAATTCTGTCGCATTTTTAAACTTCTTATTGTTAAAGTAGGGAACTTTTAGAGCACGTTCGCTTAAAAAAAATAATAACTAGGGCTGGTTCTACTGTCTTGTTCAAAGTCGATCTGAGCCAAGCCATCTCGCCCGAAAGCTCAGAAAAGAGCGTTGGTTTCGCAACTTGAGGCGTGTTCGAGTGGGACCCGAAATTAGGCCTTTGATGCTTGACTTCTGCGAATCTTCAGACAGGTGCTCTGGCTTCGACTTGTTCATTTAAATTTCAGATTTGAACTCGCAATCAATTACCTATGAGACTACCATGAACATATGTTCGAGTGGGCACCGTAATTAGGCCTTCGAGGCTTGAATTATCCAAAACTTCATACAGAAGTAAGGAGCAATGCGATTGCCTTAAGCCTACTCAAAGCTCCATTTTACCAAAGTCCCAGGCGTTACCGATTGATGGGTAAATGCCTGAAACTTAATTCTACGGACCGACATCAACGCACCTGCCTGAAGTTTCCAACAAATCAAGCCTCGAAGGCTTAGTTCTTACTCTTAGTCGAGCTTGCCCTTTACGGAGCATAATTGAGTTTCCGTCCGTCGTATGGGTAATGCATTCAAGGTTAAGGGCGCCTTCGACTGACACTTCGACGTCAATCTAGGCCAAGCCCACTCGACTTAACTTGTCCGACACTTCAGACTGGTGCGTTGGCTTCGACCCGTTTATTCGAGTTTCAGAGACGTTCACCATAAATCGATTACCAGTTACTTGGCAGTAAGAGTTCCTAGAACTCAACCTTATGCCGTAAAATTAAGTTTTCACGATACTCAGCGTATTAAAGTTACTCCGAACAGCTGCAACACGATGCGATGCGAAAGTTTCTGTCTTCAGTTCCTGGAAAGTCAAGTGCATGGAGTGCACCTTGCCGAGATCGACTTCGACGGTCCAATCGAACAAGCCTTAACGCTACCGTAGGAAGGGGGGAGGGGCACTGCCTCCCTTGATGTTGAGGTGAAAAAGCGATATTATTAAATACTATTTGCAAGAAATTTCAAGATTAGATTCATATTTCAACATGTACAGCCTATATTGAAAGATTGAAAGTGAACTAGCATTCTAGCAAAGGGCTTATGCTGGGACTGAATGATTGTACTAGTATTGATACGCATAAAAAAAACGAATATCATAATAAATGCCACAGAAATGCCACTTTATACTCTGTAGTTTCAAAAAATCTAACTCTATGAGAGCAGGAATCTCTCGTTCCAAGCCTCCGCCCCACTCAATAGCAGGACTACGTCCTGTAAATCCATCTCGGTACGTTCGACTGTATAGTCTAATCCAAGCCTACTTTCCAAAACCTGGAATAGGTGCCTTGTCTTTACCCCTTGCATAGAGTAAATAGAATTTTAGGCGTTATCCCTTTATTTTACACCGTAACATATACTGTATGTTACATTTCATGTATTGTTATTTTTATGAAAACGAGATAGGCAATGTGAAAGGGTTAACCTGCTCCGTAACGTGAAAAAAATGTCCAGGGGGAGGGAGGCGGCACAAGTCAAGAGGGTTTGGTTTACGGCAGGTGCACACTAACGGAAAAGTTGCTCAGCCACTCAACTGTTCACTTCGGCGGTGACGGCGCCGCGCCTACAGCTTACGACGTTTCAATGTCACGCTAAAACTACGCGTCAATGGAGCTTTAAACTACAGTACTCAGAAATATGAGGCATACTCAAAGCTTGACAATTGCCGCTTGCCGTAGCTTATAAACTGCAGGAATCCACTCATATTCGTGCACTCATATCCATCTGAGTGGTAGAGCCTCGTGTATGCTGAAGTCTAGTTCGTGGCACAATAATCCGATGTGGAATTGTGTGAAGATGCAACTTTTGCGTTAGTGTACACCCGCCTTAGACTGACTTTGATGCCACAATCGAACGCTCCCCTATAGGCAGTATTCTTACAAATATTAATTTAATTGCAGGTACATACACGCTAGTCAAAAGAACCCGCTCCTTCAGGCAACCGTCCGAGTGTCTTGCTCATCCCCTGTAATTATACACAGCTTTGAGTTTACCGAAAATGGCATAAAAATGACAGCCATCAAGCTCAGTTTGCTCAGTTCCGGACATCTCTTCAAATTTGAAAGGCAATATAACTCAAAATTCTTAGCAAGTATGTGCTATTTAAATGGAGGTATCAACGTATTCGGACGTGGAGATGCGGAAATGAACTCTTTACTCGCGTGTGTATGGGCATACAGTATAATTGCCTCCTCGCCCTACTGTGATATAGCCAGGGAGTAAAAAAAAACGTTATTTTTACCCTCTGGGTTTAGCCGTATAGGCTACTTTTACCAAAAGGCTATGCGCATATGGCCTATGGACATGTTCGATTGGGCTCCAAAATTAGGCTTTCGAGCTTTGACTTGTTTGAAACTTCAAGCAGGTGTTCTGGTTTCGACCTGCTGAGTTCCAGGCATTGCTCCTTATTCGATTAATCTTGAGATTTTTAGAAACTCAATCTTACTCCGTAAAATGAAGTTTTATTGCCGTTCACGTAATTACGTTACTTCTAACACCTATAACACGTTTCAAAGTGGCAAAGCCAAAGCTTCTCTC
>LQNS02277217.1:614860-626768 GCA_001587735.2 Parhyale hawaiensis | reverse complement strand
AAGTTCGATTCTGGAGAAGACATTCTGTGCACCGTGCTCAGTGCTATGGGCAGCGAGATGGTCATTGCAACTAAGCCTAATAGCGGCAAATAGTCGCACTTTTTTCTTATCTATTCAAAACGTAGCTCTCATTTTGTTTTGACAGTCCTTTGAATGATGCAGCATCGTGTGAAACACTCATTTCCATTCATCACTTTGTTCGCTCATGTTATTCCTTCCTTCCTGCCTTCCTCTACCCTCTCACTATATTTTTTACTTACTTGGCGACCTTGGATGTACTTTTCCTGTCCTGTCTTATTGTTAAATAATATAATATTATAGTTGACTTAAATGAATCAGCTTTTCTCTCACGTGCGACAAGTTTGCTGTAGTTTTATTATTGTTGAAGTTGATCATGATTATTTATTTCTGTATCGTTCAAACGCGCATGAAATGCCTCTCATATTTACCCATTCCGTGCTGGTGACATATCTTCACTACCTACCCTACGTACGCCTCGTGTTCTTTATTGTAACAAATCTCACAGACTTATAAACAGACTTTTTTAGGGCTTCGCCTTTTTATTGTCTTACTAGCCAGGTGTGATCGTGGTAAGCGCGAGTCGTGGATCACGAGTCTGCAGATATTACTTGTTATTTCGTCAAATACATTTGGGAGTAAATTGATACTTTTCACTGGACTCCAAATAGCATTATTCTGAAACCAATGTGCTCGAAGCTACGCTGTAAAGTTCATATACTGTAACAAATTTGTAATCGGGATGAAATGCATACATCGCAAAGTAGATTTAATTAATACATTTCTCTGCACTCAGTTGGTCAGCCCATGAACTTATCTGCTCGCTATGCTATAGAGAATAACCTAAATTGATAACTTTTGAAGCGCAAGAGTTTGTGCTGAGACTCGGCTACGAGTTTGAGAAAGTATGAATGCTTAGGCTTTATTTTACTTAAGTCTCGAGACCAGGCTGCAATCTTGGCATATGTTCCAACTTTTCGTGACAGATAAATGCCACAGCGTGACTATTCCTTTCAAGAGGCTTCCTACATGATAATTTCCTATCTAAAGAAGATATATGGAGTTGCCTGTATCCTTCGCTGTGATGAGATATAATTTTTGCTCTTTACAGATAAATCATTTCTATTACTTGACAGTGACGAGCGAAATTATGGATGGGTATAAAATAAGCAAAGTACATTCTTGGGAGTTTACTGCGAACACTGAGCTTGTTACGTCTATACAGTTATAAAAATACAACATATACATGTATGAGTAAATTGTGGAGGTTCGACACCTACATAGACGAATATTATATACATAGCTTGGAGGAAACCAGTGCAAGCAGTGTCGTGTGACAGCACGGTTGTGTCTTTGTCTCAAAAATTTATCAACAATGAAAATGTTTTATCGATGAATAGCGGATCCGCCTAACTTGGGATTTGTACCGCCCGGTGTCCGTGACAGCTTTCGTTGTTGCTAGCAGCCTAGAGCCATCTTGCTTGAGTGGCTGCTTAGTCGTGGCCGTGACTTCAGCGTGAGGACTATGAAATCTTGCTCTACCGTAATTGTTAAAATCTCAAGTTTTGTGTACGGTACTTAAATTGCTAATAATTAAAAGCGATAGTTTGAAGTTCACCATTGGCACTTGCTGCATGGTGTAAAAATTGTAGCAGAGACTGAGATTTAAAAAAAATTTTACACAGTTGAATTTGCGTAAGCTGAAGTCGTGCCGCGGTTACATAAACTCGCCGAGTTGCCTTTAGGCTACTTGCTGCAACGAAAGAAAGTTCTATGGGCACCGGGCTTCAAGCCATTAGTGTTTCGAGTGGAATCACGATAATCAAGTACAAACCCTTAAAACTGACATTCTGGATAGAAATTGCCTGTTCGGGTTTTTGAATAGAAAACAAAATTGATGAGAATCAGCGAAATGTGATTGCCCTAGAATTTTTCAACGTAACAAAAACCACAACACATGGAGCATGCGCTTATAAAAAAAACGTGCAGAAGAACAATGTTTTAATTCTAGGTGAAACGACCCAACCAGCCTAGATGCGCCAATGCAAAAAATTATTAGTCCTAGTTATACCACCGTATCCACTCGATGAGTGATCCGTACGGTGCAGACTCTGTCTTTCTACATACCTCAGCGGGAATATTTTATCTCTACATTCCTGGCGGAAAATCTCTTGGGGTCAGGGCGCTACTACTGGCGGGAAAAAAGCGCAAAGCTTAGAGGAAGACAATCGGGTGGACGGCCCCATTCGATGCCTTCCACACGAGAGAGAGTAGAGAAGTCCCACGAACTAGGTCGGCTGTCTCGATCAACAGCCCACCTCGAGGAACAGAAATGGAAAAATAGAGAACCTACCTAATTTTACAAAACTAACCTCGTCAGCAGAAACTCTGGCCAGATGTAACATCCCCTGCGGGGGTGCGTGATGCCCAAACATATTGTGGCAGGGAAATGCAAAAAAATTACAGGACACAATAATGAACAAATCAACAGCAAACTTCCTGCAATGACGAGCTGCGTATAGGTGAGGCATAGATTCCTGCTACCACACGCTACTACTGGACTAACCGCACGAGGATGCAAAGAGCGTTACTGGAGGACTCGATGTTAACTTTGTTAAGTGGCACCAATCGACGGGTGGAAGCGTAGTCTATCAGAATCCGTACAAAAATTTTTGAAATTTTGGTCGTTTAGCACGTTCTGCACTTGGACGCCCAATATACTAATTGAACAATGAACATAGTAATCAATAAGAGAATAGCAGTGAAGGCTGATGGAATCTTTCACAGCCCCAAAGGCAAGATGATTTAACTTCTTTCAAGTGAAGCCTTATTTATAATTCATTTTCAGTTCACAGTGCTCTTCACAAAAGATATTTAAACACATCATCGTGTTTTTTTTTTTCGACTTAATTCAATATCCCAGTTCTGACTAGCTGGCTGCTTGAGCTGCACCCATACACACAACACATAAAATGGATGCCATCAAGTACGGAAAGCTGGAGCAAAAACTGAAACTGTTCCTATGGCTTTTTCCGCGTCAAGAAAATACGTTCTTATATTTTCGTTTAGGATTAAGAGCCCAACCTATGAAAGCTTGAGGTCCGACCCTCATACTTCGACTAGTCGGTGTCACGTCAATTCACAGACATGCTGTCACGGCTTGGTTTTGTTTTAGTCCCATTGAGTCTTCTCGTTACACTCTTTGCTTCCGGGACAGCAGAGTCCAGAATGCTATCTACACTGCGGTGTAGCTACGGCTTGCATATTCCACGACGCAAACTATTGTTCTCGATTATAATTTGCCCTACATCTAACAAGCACTATACCATAAAAGCCTAAATTGGACCTTTTCAACAACGCTGCTAACGATCTACACATTAGCAAACAACGCGCACTTTAATGTCTTGCAATACTCTGCTTAGGAAACGGCAACATACATGCAGAATATTTCGCTGTACACACGCAAGCTGAACAACATTACCAAGTACTACGATCGACTTCAAACATACGCTAAACATGTATCTGGTACTGACAGTACGACAAATTCTCCAACGCGAACAGTGTACAATGAAGTGACCGAAACAGCCGCGCGCTCCGGACTACATGCATTATATTTTTATTATTATTAGTGCCTTAGATGGTTAACTCGGAGCTGACGGACTAAAATAAGGTGTCTCATAGGAATAGCATTATTTGAATCGCAAAGAAAAAGTTAACCTTCGGAGGTTTAGGGTTCTAAAACTTCTACGCTCTTCAGTCCAGCAATGAAATTTTCGTTCGTGGATTTGCCTCGTGAGACCGTAGTGCGCAGGGTGGCGGGAAGATGCGAACGACCTTGGCCATCCCATCCACGCACAAGCAGGGGGGATCCAACTAACTTGGGAAATAGCGCCTAATTATGCTGAAATATGGTTCATACATCAAGCAAATGTTTAATTTCTTACCTCCCGGTATCAGGTCTATAGAGTCTCTGCTTACTTCCCAGGTGTTAGCCCCCAAGCAGCAACCGACCCCTGCATGCCACTGCTCCAGGAACGATGTAAATTTGAGTTAACCAAGTTCAACTGTGTACCTAACGTTTACGCCAGTTAGCTCTAGAATTGGGTAGACGAAAATGTTTAAGGTTACAGATGCGGATGAGCTAATTCTCGTAACACTAGGAAGCAACTCATCACCAAAGATAAGTACAAGTAGTCTTCGATATACGCCCCCTTTGTTTCGTGCAGTTCATTTATTGCGTGCAAATTTTTTTACTTCTATAGACTCGACACGTGTGTTCTTGATTCAAAAGCACGTACGTCGGGTAGCTACATGGAGAAATTTTAAACCTAAATAATGAAATTTCTTAAAACAAAGGGATCCTACATCAAAGACTACTACCTACGGAGAATGTAAGGACAAAAAGGAAACTGCGGGGAAGCCACAATTTGTAAGGCCGTTTGCCGTCACAGCGTTAGTCGCTTAGCTTTCCAGCGGCGTTGAGCAAGTGAAGAAACGTCCCATGAGAATAAAGATGCACTGTCCAAACGGAAATCTTTAGGCAAAGCGCCGACGTTATATGAGAGAGCATCGGATGATATCGGCTTTTGCCTAGAATTTCCCGAGTGGGCGCATTGCGCAGTCATAGGAAAACAATGCATTTACAATAAAAAAAAATCTTAACGAAGCGAGAAACCGTAACTAGCAATACTGACGGCACTACAAAAATATGCATAGCTACAACAGCAAAGGTAGTTAACCTATGCAATTGAAAGATGATAGTCCACAACGATTATACATACAACATGGGATAAAATGAGCTTATTGGTTTAATGTAGAGTAAGAAAAATCATTACACAGTAAAACAAGATGTACAAAACAATGTTTTTTTACAAACAACAATTATCTAAAGGAACTGCATACAGCTGGCTGGCTGCATACTGATTATGTCAATGTCATTTGTTCGTACAATATGCTCATCACAAAAAGTACAGAAAAAGAGGTAAAATGTCTAGGAAATGATGTGTTCGCATCGTAAGACACGTACAGGTTGGTATTAGGGGGGCTACGTCGGATCCGATGGTACACCTAGTAGTAGAAGTTTTTACTAGCGCTTCAGTGGCACACTGCCTATATCACGCCGAACAATTTCCTGTGTTTAACCACAGGCTCGTGCGCCGACTAGGGCGTATTTTAAATTGTCAACGATTTTTGTCTCGGCTTTCCTGCCGGTAGGTCTCAGAGAGATCAGTGCGCTACTGACAGGAAATAAACGCAAATTGAGCATCTCTAACCCCCGGGCGCGGCTGAACGCTGTCGCTCAGTTACGCCGCACAGGGGAAGGAAATGAAATACATGTACAAGAAAGTAGAAGTCTAGCGGGAATAGGTCAGCCACCTCGATCGGCAGCCCACCTCCCGAAACAGAAGGGTAAGTATTGAGAGCCTACCTAGCTTTACAAAACTAACCTTGTCAGCAGGAACTGCGGCCAGATGCTACATCCCCTGCGGACACTTGAGTGCGTGATGCCCAAACATATTGTGGCAGGGAAAGGGCCCGCAACAATATGCCCCTGAGGGCGAGATAGATCAAGATCTCCATTTCGCTTTGCGCCTGAAGTATGCTTTTTCGTTTAGAAAAAGAGCACTACGGTCCATCAACGTGTACAGTAAACACGAAAGGATAAAGGTTAAATGTTGAATAGGTTGGTATATTACATAGAGAAACATGTTTATCTTTATTCATATTTTTTGAGGGGGCATGATGATTAAGTAGACCATCCCCAGTTCTCATAATAAATAACATACTGGAAGTGTTTTGATCATATAAATTTTCATAATAGTGTACTGAAAGCGATTGGTAAATAAATTTTCATAATATTCTACTGGAAGTGCTTTGATAATATAAAGTTTCAAAATAGTGTAGTGGAAGTCTTTTAATCATAGCCTATAAAAATTGTCACAACAGTGTACTGGAAATGTTGATTACATAAATTGTAGTGGAAGTGTCGATTTGTGCAGCTACTGTATTTCCGATCCTACTACGATGGCGACCAATATCGGCACAAAGCCGGAAGCTCGGCGGCGAGTTTTGTGAGGGTTCATATACAGAGCGAGTTATGGTGATTAAGAATGATTACTTTGAGAATGCTGCAGAAAATCACAGAAATATTAATGCGTTTTTGGGTTATTAACAGCCCATGTTAGATTAAAATTCAAATTTTCTGATCATGGCCAAAACTAAGAAAAAGCAGCTCAGCTACGCGACACGTGCACCAACTCATAGAAGTTCAATAGGTAACACTTTTATTTTTGTTTTGCGCCACAACCAAAAGAGGATCACAGATAAAATACAATACAAGAATCAAGACGTACTAAATTAACCGCTTCGTGCCCGACTACAGCATCACTTTAGTACGAACTGGGCTTCTGTATTTGCCAAGTCCAAACATTGATGCAGTGAGGGTATGAAACTGTTAGTACACCAACAGCGGTAACAAGTATATAATTCCTTCGTGAAGTGTAGGCACTCTCTCAATATACTGTATTATTATACAGTTGGCAGTGGCATTTTCTCAATAGATTGTTTTGGTCAGAATAACAGTCGTACAAAAGCATTATTATTATAGAAGCATTATTACAAGTATATACAGGGTGTGGTAAAATAAGAGGTAAAAATTTTGAATGCAAGTAGAAAAACGGAAAATAAAGCGATTTTCAAGAGTGACAAAATTTCAAAACTTCTTCGTTTTCGAGAACGGACGGCTTGAAATACTTCAGGGGGAAGAACTCCCAATTTTTTTTTGTTTATTTATGTGCCGATTTGAACGAAACTTGGTACAGATATGTAAAATTGAAAATAATTGCTGGTTAGACTCGTGAGCTTTTTTCCCATGGAATACGAAATATTTAAAGACAACGGGGAAAAGGGAGGCTGGGAAAAACCTATCTAATCCTACAGTTTTCGAGCTACAGAGATGATTTTTATTTCAAATAAGCGGAATTTGATTCTCTAGAAATGAGCGCGTGGGTTTTATGACCATCGAAAATTTTTTTGAGAAATTCAAACTAAAAAAAAAATAGAATTTTTCCAGAAATGTGTGCTGTTACTCGTCTCTTAATTCGGCGTTCATAAAACCCAAGCGCTTATTTGTAGAAAATTAAATTCCGCATATTTTGAGACCAAAATCATTTCTGTAGCTCATAAACTGTGGGACGAGATAGGTTTTCTCAAGCCCCCCCCCCCCCGTTTTCTTTGAATATCTCGTTTTCTATGGGAAAAATGGAAAAAGCACACGAGTCTAACCCACATTTATTTTCAATTTTACATATCTGTGCTAAGTTTCGTCCAATTCGGCACATAAATGAGCAAAAAAAAAAAATTTGGGGATACTTCCCCTTTAGTATTTCAGGTCATCATTTCTCGAAAACGAAGGAGTTTTGAAATTTTTGTCCCTCATGAAAATCGCTTATTTTCCGTTTTTCTACATATAGTCAAATTTTTTACCTTTAGTTTTGAAACACCCTGTATATGTTGAGGGCCTTCCCGCTGTTGCCGAAAGAAGCGAACAAATTTTACAACTAGAATAACTTACCTACCAGGTTTATAGTGAAGGGGGAAGAATTGCTAGTAATATATTTTTCTTGTTTTATAGTTGACGAATTCATTTTTTAGCATTTTCCAGTTTTCGTCTCATAAGGTATTCACATGTTGTAAGGTGATGGTGAAGAGGGAAAACAATAGGAAACACAGTGGCGCAAGATCATGAAACGTACGCGGTAAAGAGCGAAGCTATAGCGGTTTTCTGCAACGGATGATGCTTTCCACGACTGACAAAGAAGAAAAAAAAATACAGTAAGTCACGAATGATATAACACAAGATACCGTTGTCATAGGATTATTTACGCAGCAGCGCTCGGTCACACCGCGGCGGGTTTTCAGCGACTTTTCCATTTTTTTACCGAAAAGTCTCAAGTTTAATGCGAACTAGGACGAGTTCTAATGGTCTTAGAGTAGCCAGTGCGCTGCTACTGACAGGTAAATAAGGTGCAAAGCATCTCTAATCCCATACAACACGGAAGAATGGATTCGTTCAGTAACGCCGCACAGGGCCAAGTGACGAAAAAAAAAGAGAAGAAGGCACAAGAACGAAACACTCGTAAGAAAAAACACTTTCCGTGGCTTCTCACACGATGCGACTGGCAGGAAGGAGTCCTGTGAGACAGGTCTCTTGCCATCATCGGCGGCCTACCTCACGCAGCAGAAATGGAAGTACTGTATAGAAAGCCTACATAACCGTACAAACTAACCTGATCAGCAGGGACTGCGGCAAGATGCAACATCCCCTGGGAAAAAGTACTCGGGTTAGCTAGCTCTTAGGAGAGGAATCGGGTCCACCAAAATATCCCCCAAAAGAGGATATTTCTCAGAAAATGATAGGAGAATCAGATATCCACACCACCTTCTCAATCCTCACACGGATCAAATTCAGGTATGATTATTATAATAATAATAATCAAATCTTGGTATGTGGGGGCTAAGGGCAATTGTACATCAGTTTTACAATTTGTATCCATATACTATAACATTAAGACACGCTGGGTGTGAATTTCGAAAAGTGTACAGCTATCCGCATGAGTCAATATACAGTTCACCTTTAAAAATTCACTCAATTACTAAACAACCGACGAGTCAGAAGCCACGGCTACAATTGGCTACTAAGCACACGAATATACCTACGCGAGTACAACAAACAACTAGCAACGTCTCGTATGCATAATACGAAACCAACAAAATTCTCAAACTTTATCCAATAGCTAAACTTTATCAACAATTGAAGTAAATGTTTAAATAAATCATTCAAATTACCATGGGGAAAATAAGCATGCATGAAAGTAGTAGTAGTAGTAGAAATTTTACTAGCGCTTCAGTGGCACACTGCCTATATCGCGCATGTATGAAAGTAGAGAAATGTAGATGGTGTAGAAGTGTTAATGTAGATGGTGTAGACGTTTTCATAGATGTGGTGTTACTGGCGTAGATATGTATACTTATGTAGGTGGTGTAGATGTACTAAACATTTGAAATATCACGCAGCATGCTAAGAGTGAACAGCATGTTCGTACTATGATCGAGTTAATGTTGCTTGGAAGTCATTAAATGATTTAAATCTATCACACAATTACTGTCAATTAGTATATTCAGTGTGTTAGTTGAAAACGTAATTCAATTCAACAGTTAAATTTTGAATACACTGTAAATAATTTAACAGATTAGTAAATCACTAGAACTGATTTCAGTACTTGCACGCTTGCCCAATTTCCTCCACTTGGTCGAGTATTTGAAATACATTTACGCTCGACGAACGCCCAAGTTAACTAAAGAAAAAGCCCAATCTACAAAAGTTCACTTCATGCAATGAAGCCTAACTAATCTAGCGCACAATACGTAGCAACAGAATATTGGGTTTTGCGTCATTACCTAAATTTATCTCGAGCACTTTGGCCAAAACCATAATTCCAAAAATAATGTTAATATCTAGTAATAATTTTAATGTCTAGTAAGAATAGCATAATTTATTATCGTCCTAATACAAGGACAAGGGGCGCTAAAGAATTAAGTATCAAGAGCGTTCATGAAAAATAAATATTCAGATTCGTCACAGACAACACACTACTAACATTACATTGCACCACGCGAAGTAGCAAGACCCTCAGAACTCGAGACCAGCTGGTCAGAGGTTCCCATCGTACCTACTTGTGGACTAGATACAATTTTTATGATTGTTCAGGATTGCAGAGATGGAGATGTTTCGAGCGAATAGCATCGAATTCGAATGCCTGCTGCCTCGGGAGTGAAGCGAGTATTTGGTAGTTGACGGTCTTTTGTTGAGGAGTTGAAGTTGTAAGAAGGAGGTTTGAGGACACATGGTCAGAGTCAAAGTAGTAGTAGTAGAGGTTTTTACTAACGCGCTTCAGTGGCACACTGCCTAGATCGCGCCCAACTATTCCTGTGTTTAACCACAGGCTCGTGCGCAGCTAGGGCGCGTAATTTGTCTCATTTTATACTGTAAAGTAGATGTAAGGAGAACATTATCATCATTATTAACTTTAACATATACTGTAGTAGGTATATGTAATTCACAAAGAAACGGGCACAGCCGTAGTTGACGATAGCATTTATTGTAATGGATAAATAAATCAAACCCCTGCTGATCCCAGGAGCAGGACCTTGGACCGCATAACCCAGTCATATTATAGTGAGGATTCCTCCCCCCCCCCACCATTGCCAGTAGCATGACTTGCGTCAAGCCGGTTTCACATTCGTCATTCCTTGTACGCCGCACAAAGCGCCCGAATGTTCTGTAAGCAACAGAAGGGCGCGAGGCTCTTTGATTCTTAGAATCTATTTCACTATAAAGTTGAAGAGATATCCACAGCTTTTCTGCCAGGTGACATAACGGCAAACAATGTAGCGAATGTGAAGGCGTTCACACAGTTGTATTTGTAAGGACGCATTGGAACGTTGCAACAATTTGGTCTGCGTACAGCAAAATAAATATAGTGTGAACCCACCTTTACACCTGCACAAATTTATGACTGGAGTAGCAGTATTACCAACTGAAATGTTTAAGCCTCCGTCTCCACTGCAGAGGCAATCGTAACAAATGAACAGTAGAAGCAAGGGGCATATACAGAAGGTCGATAGAAACGTGGAACCCACGCACGAGGATGCAACCAAACAGGATCTACGCGCATAGAAAGTAGTTAAAAACACCAAGTCGGGAAAGGAGAGGAAGTAATATGTAGGAGTATAAAAATTACAGAAGTATCAATAAAGACAGTAACGGCGCTTCGGGTATCATTCACGTTCCTGCACTGGCGGGTCCAGCAGAAGTTAGCGTACGCAGGGATCGACTTAATATAAGAAATAGCACATAAAGGTAGTCCAGTGCGGAGCTAGCTACAGTACCTACTACGCGGGACTGTTCGTGGAAGACACTCCAGGAACACGTGGAGAAACATCAGTGCTTTAGACTAACGCACACTACTTGGTACATTGCGGTTTATCAATCACAACCCGACGTGCTCCTGCATAATATAGGTACAGGACATAGACATTAAAGCTAACACTTGCTACCCTACAGCAATGCAGTGCACACGACAAAATAACAGCTCGTTAGATTAGCACGTCAGTCGATATCAACCAAGCCCACTCGTCTCAAAACCCCAGTCAGGGGCATTTACTTCGCCCTGTTGAATTTTAGGGGCTAACTTAAGTTAGTCGTGAGATGGACGGAAACTAGGTCATGCTTCGTAAAAGGGAGTTTCCAGCAATCTCAAAGGACCCAAATCGGAAATTTATAGGCATTAATCCGATTCCGCTCATTATTTACTTCTAGGAAGCTGATGAATGGCTATAAATTTTCAATTGGGACTTGGGTTCAGAGTGGCGACACCAAAGCTCTTGATAAGGTTTCGGACGATTGGGTTTAGCTCAGATAGAGTCTGACGAGCCAATACAACGAGCATTAACTGTACATCGGACGCCTTTGATGCTAAGAGCACTGCTGTCATGATAATCCAATCCGCTTAGCTTCAACTTGGTCGGAACTCCAATCACGAGTTGTTTATTCTGTAGTTAGGATCCAGTTTCACGCGGTCCCGGTCAAAAGTTGCACTTACGCGGTTAAAGCATAATTGGTTTGAAACTACCGCGATTACCTCGATCCAAACATGGGAATTGGGAGTGGTATTAAAATTCTGGACAAGGTAAAGCTATTCAGATAAGATTAACTCAACAGTAGTGCAGGAAGCGAAGACGACTATAACATTACTGACAGTCTGTGTGAGCGGTTTTGTGATCCATACAACGTACATACCAATTGATTGGGTGAATGCAATGTGTAGTA
>LQNS02277217.1:563722-577831 GCA_001587735.2 Parhyale hawaiensis | reverse complement strand
CAATAAACTAACTTATGAAGGCCTGAGGTCCCACACTGAAGTACTTCGACTCATCGATGTGATGTAAATTTGCTACGTGTGGTCACAGCTAAGTTTTATTTTAGTCCTAATTACTCCTGCCGTTGCATTCTTTGGATCCTGGAATAGTCTAGCAGACTCTAGCAGAAATAAAGTGGCACGCACCACCATAATTGAAGTTATGAATGAATTGTATTAGTAATTTGTCTTAATCTTTATTGTCTAAATTTTAAACTAAGGGCATTTTTGGATATTTTGTTTTTCTTAAGCACAATAATAATTAAGCTTCAAATATGTACACACATTTACACATCTTTAAGCTTAAGACATTTGTTGCAAAATCAACCCCTCTCTATCTGTTTCTCTGCTGTAGTAGAAGTTATTACAAGCACTTCAGTGGCTCACTGCCCCAACTGTTCCTGTTAACCACAGACTCATGCACAGGCTAGGGCGCGTTTTAAATTGTCAATGATTTCTTGCTCGGCTTTTCTGCCGGTAGATCTCAGAGTGGTCAGTGCGCTGTTTATAACAATAAACAAAAAAATGCAGGAAATTGGGTAGCGATCTCTTAAAATATACAACGTTGGATACTCACACGTTTGTAGAGGTCGGGTGATGTGATCTCCAATCGAATTCCATTAGCAGGGTGATGTGCATCAGGCCATGGGCAGACCCGCAACATCATATCTTTGGATCGATATACCTGCGTAGCTCTAAATAACACATTTTTTGCCACCGTATGGTAGCCGGTCGCAGCAAACAAACGGGAGCAAAAGCTGCTCGGGTCATTCGACTATACAAGGCACTACAAACTCACCTCTGCATCTCCCCAGGCCTAGACACCACCAGTGCAGGACAGCCAGACCAGGAAGGAATCCACACCAGTCGTAGATACCTATAAATCCCTACACACCAAACTAAACTACAAATACCTAAACCATACCATGCTAGCTCTCATTGCGGAGCCCCAGTGAACCAAGAACTATTCAATCAGTGCCACACTGTGGAGCCCTGATAAGTTAGGAAACTCCTTAAACAGTGCTACACTGCAGAGAAATGGTTAAACTCATCTATCCTTTATAGCCACCTCTCGCTTACCCCACACTCTTGCCAGGTACTCCTTGACACACTCAATCATCCTTACACTTGCCGCTCCATCACACCCAAGCATTCGAGTCAACCATTCCAGGCCCGTTAAGCATCTCCAACCCCCGGGCGCGGCTGAACGCTGTCGCTCAATTACGCCGCACAGGGGAAGGAAACGAAATACAAGAAAGTAGAAGTCTAGCAGGAATAGGTCAGCCACATCGATCGGCTGCCCATCTCCCGAAATAGAAGGGGAAGTATTGAGAGCCACGGCTGCCTACCTAACTTTACCAAACTAACCTCGTCAGCAGGAACTACGGCAAGTTGCAACATCCCCTGCGGAGGAAGCACAAGGGAACATTAGGGTTGGTTTCTCTGCAGACATGCCCCTTCAATCAATGCAGTAATACTCAATTTTAGTTGGCTAATAACCACCAACCTATACTCACTTTGCAACACTTCACTAGCTAATAAGAACACGTGATTCACATAGCACAGCGAAGGTACAATGACACACTTGCTTGAATACTTAACACTGAAAAGATAGTTAAAAGAGAGTTTCTCCCTAGACGTAGCCCTTTATTTCATCTTCTAATGGGACTACTATTATGAAAATGACACCACTCTATCGCGGACCTCTCCGGAATTGCGCTGCCACTATAATGGCTTCGCCTGCACGGGACACATCCAGCTTCTCCAGTCTACGTATTTGAACTCTCGAGGGATTGCAAACAACTCCTATTCTTCACGCACTGTATGGTCATATTAAGCTCGTGCGACTTTTAAAGGAAGCAACCAATCAGCTTGGCATTTAGAACGCGTTGACTCGATCATGATGCTCATCCTGCATCTTAGGGAAATCCTGTGTTTCGATTACGGCTGCCAACTTCGGCACGTATGTTACGTAGAGTATACACTGCAGTTCGTATTGGACATTAATTATTCGATGAAGATACACTGCTGCCATTGTTAATTTAACAAGTCATCATACCGCGATCAACACGACAAAGACACTCGAACACTTGTCGGAATTTGCTTCAACTTGGGACTGAACACACTGAAGTGCTTTCGAATAGGAAATACTTTCACGTTTGAGACTAGAAGACATAGTTCTCAAATAGACAAACGAAGCATTCGGCGACTAAGCACTGCCAATGATCACAATATGTTGACACACGGGCGATTATGAAGGTACCAGCAGGCACGCGGACGAGGGTAGCCTACGGTGCACACGCTGCCATCAACACAAATTGTTCGTGTACGGGGAACAGCTAATATCTCTCCACGAGCAAAAGGAGATCGAGTTCTGGTATGACACACATTTGCTGTTGAATCACGCACGACACTGAGGCAATGCTGAGTGCCGTGCATATACCCCACTAGGACTTTTCAGCTGGAGGGGAAAAGGAAAGGCGAATATTCCTCCTACTTTCTATTTTTTGAAATGTTAATTGCTTTCCTACGTGTACACGTAGTCGTGCAAATCTGTACTATTATATGTACAAATTTTTTTTTCTTTATTGCGAATCTAGGTTTTCAAACAATGTGTGGTTTTTTTAATACAATATAGAGCAAGAAACGGGCAATCTCACGGATGTCTTAACTCAAATTCCCCATTTTTAAAGTTGACTTTGTTCTCGCATATGCGCAATTTGCTCGTAGGCAGACGATAAATTTCCGATTAGGAAGCAGCTATCTGATCAAGCTTTTTGCCTACCACACCCTCTGGGAGCTACCGAAGACTCCGTAGCTCCCAGAATCCAGTCAATTTAGGGTTAACTTCTATTAACTCGATTCAGGGTGGTGATCAAATATGTCCGTCTGTAGTTCATGACAAGGCAAGACTGGTGGGTTCGAATTAGCGCACCACAGCAGGAATATAAACAACAGTAGCTATTCGTTGTATTTAACTTAGTTTAAATATCACAGTACAAGTACCTAAAAACTATACAATAACAAGGAAGATGAGACAGGTCCTACACTGTGAGCTCCCCACTTGATGGACAATACATCAGTGAACGTTCCACTTACCTGAAGAAGGTCCACAGCATCCCTACTGAGCACATAATTCTGACCAATAGAAGTGCATCTCTACGACTGGATGGATTAGTACATACATAGTTTACCATTGAATGCGGAGCAATTGCTTTTACATCTCCATTCAACCATGCAACAATATAAGTTTGCCCACAGATAAGGTACTTGTGTGAAAACGAAATGATGATAATAATAATGAAGTATCCACAAAACACATTATCTATTCTAGCCACCTCTGGTTAGTATTAATGAAACGAAAGAAGAAGACACTGAAAATTATTAGCAGCGAACGACAGTCAGCAAAAGGAATATGATACACGAGTTCCTGCTTGACTGTTTGAAATGGTACTTGAAAGGAGTGGTAGCATGATTTTTGCATATTCATGAAACAAAAAAAAAAAAAAAAAAAACAGACATGGACAATAATTTTTATCGGACGGCTGTAGCAATAGGTGGGTACTCAGCTGTCTTGTTTGGAATCTAATGGCACGATATCAATTATTTGGTCACGGGAAATGAGGCTAGAATTCAAGGAACTTCACTGTTGTCGCGTAGCCTCCAGAGGGGTGGAGCTTAAGCAGCACACTGCTTGACCACATGGAGTTTCATTGAAACATGTTCTAACCAAATCAGAAAATACAGTATACTGATACTGTAGCGGTCATGCACGTGCAAGCTTTAGTTCACGGATTAAGTAAAACACTGATGTAACTTGAGCGTGTATAGAGTACTTTCACATCAAGGTTCAAGTTTACATAAGTTTAAGACTTGAACTGAAGTCGTCCGCGACGTTCT
This sequence comes from Parhyale hawaiensis, assembly GCA_001587735.2. NCBI lineage: Eukaryota > Metazoa > Arthropoda > Malacostraca > Amphipoda > Hyalidae > Parhyale > Parhyale hawaiensis. The sequence continues at coordinate 573,895 of LQNS02277217.1, read as the reverse complement.
GAAAACTTGGGCAAAATGATAAGTGTACGCATGTGTGGGGGTGTTGAAGCACACGTTTCGCGTTATAGCTACTGATAATATTGAAATTAACGCTTGAACGTGTGTGTAGTCCATCAGTTTCAGTGCTTTATACTTGAACCATGAAGCTTGAAGAAAGCTTACACGTGCATGGCCGCCTCTACAATGAATTATACTAGTACTAGGAATAGAAAACTTACCAGCACAGCAATACAAAGTCGCATTGCGCAGAACGTCCAATGGGAAGTCCTTGAAATATAAAACTAAAAATCTGCCAAGATACCACCCTTTTAAAAACCATTTAAAACTTGAATTGCAGTGTGCGCCATATAGGGTTACATGGAACCTCACTCTTAGCGTAGCAATATCACTATTGGAGGGCTCTGTGGCACAGTGCAGAGCTGTAAAGGCTTCTCTTTCAACGTCATTCAAGCAAAAGGCAAGTTTCCGCACCACCAGTGCCACCGGAGATCAACTTTGATATAACAGTTTCATCAAAGCTGTTCCGTGTCGCAGAAGGTTGCCATGACCTTTGTAGTGAAGACTCCGTGAATGGGTCCTTCGTTTGAACACTCACAGTTTTGCCTGAAAAAAAAAAAAAAAGAATAAGGTTGATTACACCCAAGTATGTCGATTAAATGCGACAGCAACTTACAAAAATAATCATAGAGCAAATAAAGCTCACCACACTATAGATTTCACATATCCACCAATATTAGTACGTTTCAAACAATCCATGAGACTCCAATGAAAGTCATTAGTTTCTTAAGAACACCCTCAATTTGACATAAATAAACACTGTTTTTAACTACTCAAACTACATGTGATGCTTGTGTAAATCGCATTCCTAATACAGTGCTACTAAGCGAGCAGTAACTGAAACTGCGAAAGAAAAATATGCGATTGGAGGGAAAGGTCAGTTTACGGGACATTACCTTGGAATGGTATAGAGAGATGATAAGCATGGAGCATCATCCTTGGCGGGGCAGTGTCGCGCCTGTCGCTGTAGGTGTAGTCTCCAACGATAGTGTGACCCATACTGGCACAGTGGGCCCTCAGCTGGTGGCGCCTGCCAGTGAGAGCTAGCAGCAACACTTTACTGGCGCTGTCGCCTGGCAAAATGAGCTACCTTTAATACAATAATTTATGCTTGTGACAAGCCGAAAGCGCCGGAAAACACCCTTTTCCCACCGTAAGTGAACCTAGCATCATTTAAATCTTAGGACCAGGGTTCTAACTGAATTGCTAGAACTGACGTGCTTCAGAAGCGAATCTATACTAGAATCGTTACCAATTTAGCAATATACTCTAGGAAAGCATTTCAATAGGGTTTAGATTATTTTAATCCTTTGCCAGGCGGCAGTGAGGGGTCTCCAGGCGTACCGGAGCTCCGACAGGCGGTGTCACGGAGAGCCATTATTATTATTTTCAGGGTTTTCCCACCGTATTCAATACCAGGATGATCACTTCATTTACCAATGATGGCGTTAGTATTCAAGAAATAGATAATGTATTATATATAGAATAGAAAGATTGAAAAGTGTCACTCGGTGATGTGACAGAGTCGGTTGGTTCCCATGACCGGACTGAGGCCCTCACTTATTTAAAAATAGTACAATAAGTCCATGCTGGAGACGAAGGAATATAAGGGGCATGGAAAACCGTTAGATTATCAGAGAAAGAGTTCTTGATATAGTCAGTATGAGCGCCAAAGTACTGTCTGCGTTGGGCATCGAACTGAGGGCAAGCTACTAGAATGTGTTTGATAGTAAGGGGAACATTACAATGTTGGCAATCTGGTTGGGGATCATTGCTCATCTGATATGCTTGGGTTACGTGGGAGTGGCCCGCGCGCGATCTCGCCAAGCAGACTTCCCATCGTCTGTTGGTATTTTGGGCACTATGAGAAGTAAATGTGGTTGGTTGAATTTCTTTACGTTTATTGTTAGGTTCCTTGGTAGTCCATTCCGACTCCCACCCCTCTCGAACTAGTTTCTTGTAGTACCTACCAGTTGTCGCTACATGGGATTAGTGTGGGATTTAAGGGGCTCGTTCAGAGCAGTTTCTGCAGCTTGGTCAGCTAGCTCATTTCCCGGGACTCCACAATGACTGGGAACCCGGCAGAAAGAAAATTTATTGGGCTAGTTGCGATCCGTCTTTGGATCTGTATGACAAGTGGGTGAGTTGGGTTACACTGGGTGATGCTCTATTGCGCTCTGAGAGTCAGTTACTATAACTATACTCAGATGTAGCAGCAGATTAGCATAGTGTAAGGCATTATAAACGGCATACAGCTCAGCTGTATATGAGGAAGTTACGCTTTGTATTCGGCAAGCGTGCTGATAGAATGCATGAACATATGCACATAAAACTGCATCATTAGATTTAGAGCCGTCGGTATAGATACTAGCGAGGTACTGATGAGATCTCGCATGATCAAGGTAAAGGTTTTTCATGTTTTGAGTAATAATAGTCCCGGAAAGCCAGGCGGTACAGCCGTCACCCAGAGGGCGTTGAGGGCAGCCAGCCGGCAACTAGGTAGCTATATAGAGAAGTGAGCTGGCCTATCTCACCATGCCCGCACAACAACTTGGGCGCGACAGTTATAGTCAGAATGTTTAGACTTCGTTTCCGAGTGGAATGATGTAACAGAGGAAAGAACAAGGGACACATAGTATGTCGATGGAAAAGGAGAACCCATGCAAGGTGTTCTCAAACAGGATCAACGCTCATGGGAACAGCAAGTCAGGGAAGACGAGGAAGAACAGAATAAAGAATGAGCAAGTAGGAGTATCCAAATGGAAGGATGCAAAGTGGGCACGCAAGGCAGACGTCCCGAAGGCCTAGCTAATTGCTAAAGTAAGCTACAGGAGCCCCCTGGGCCGTCAAGCCCCATAACATAGGATGGGAGAACCTACCTAATCTAATCCTATGGCGCATAATATAGGATGGACAAAATTAATTAGCCTAACTATGGACAGCAGCCCTTACTATGCCTCCTTAAGGAGACCAAGAACGAACATAACTTCGAGACATTTATTGATATTAAATTGTTTAAAATTTTACCTTTATTACCTCCGCCAAGGAGGCCATGTTTTTATCGTAGTTTGTGGGTTAGGATAACTCAAAAAGTTATGGACTGATCTTAATGAAATTGACAGAGAACTCATCGCCAGCTGAGTCGGAGAAGGTACCGGTAGACGACAGAAATGACTCAGAATCCGATGACGAAGCGATGGTTGGACATGATAGCTAAAGGTACCTAAAGTCAACTTTGACCGCACTCCCAACTGGGAAACCCACACACACTGGTTTGAGCTGTGGATATAGGCCCACTGGCCCCAGAGGAGAAGTGCGGCTGCAGTCGACCACTTGTCATCGAGAACTATGGCGCCAATTTGATGGATTAAAATGACCCGCGACCCCCACCTCCCATTCTCTGAGGAAGGCAAGTTCCACCACGGCGAAGTGCGTGCACACAACTACCGAGTCAGCATACCTAGACCAGCAAAGAGCTCGCGTGCATGGGTTGACACCAAACCAGCAAGTCGAGGATTGTTAGCTGCAAACAAAGGCATAGTACTGCTACGTTCGCATGAAAAAGGATGTACATGATGTACAAATCCTGTCTGGAGGGAGAGTATGAAGAAGGCTCGGCAATTGTCCTTTGATCAAATCACCTAGTAGTTCTACCCCGCCTGCGGCGATCCCTTCCGGTGTTTTCACTGCAGTTCCTTACCCAGTGAAAGTTGCAGGCCAACAACTGAGGTAATTTATTCAGAAGGATAAAATTATTTTATTTGATGCTTTCAAACCTGAACGTGACCAACAGAAACCGAACTTTATTATTTCAAAGTCGGAAAAAGGTTTTTATGTTTGTTCATAACAGAAAATTTAAGTGAGTGCACTGAGATTGCCGAATACAAACCCACTTTGTTTCCCACTGGCCGCCAGTGCATTCAAAGACGTCATTGGTGTGCCACCGGGTAAGACACTTCATCCTAACAATTGTTTGAAATCGTATGCTCAGTCCGACGAAGCTGTGCACTTAGCAATAAACTATGACATCCCGTTAGACAAAAGAATCCAGATGTCATTTTCTTCATGCTCACACGTCAGCCTGTATGGATATCAAGAAGTAGTTAGTGTTTTTGACACGTCAGCTGGAATCTTTATAACAGAGGCAGTTTTCCATGAATGTCATGCTATTATATTATACCCCAAGTGTAGTTATGAACAGCTCATATATTTTTGGTACCGCCAAGCAAACGCAAGCTGCAGTACATCACGACATCTATTGACAAGGATCAGGTGCTGAGGGAAACAATTGACATAGTAGTTCCGACGCTGCATCTGAAAAACGTGCTTCTTTAGGTAGATGGAGTGCAGATTCGGCAAAGTGTTGCATTTTTGGGCGAGGTGTTGACTGGCATGGCCAAGAACAACCCAGACTGCAAGACCACTTCTATGCAGTGCCATAATGAAGTAAGTGTATCAAGGAACTCGTCTGAATTTCCGTGGAATCCGTGCACAAGTTGACAGAGCAGCATACCAGCTTGAACGCGTGAAAGAAGCGGCAGAGACTGTTCAGAGGGCAATCGGACGTGTCATGGTAACTATCACAGACAACAACAAAGGGAACGAGCACTACTGCAAGTTGTTTGACCGGCCGGGTGATGGCAGTGGCATAGCCAAGCATCCCTTAAAAACGAATGTCTGGTTACTCCTTTTCGACGCAGTACATCTGCTATAGTGCATCCGCAGCAACTTTTAACAGTGAGAAGTGCTAGATGATAAGTCTTGACAATGAAACAACGGCATTATTTGTAGACGTCAAGGAAATGTATGTGTCAAAGAAAGGCAGTATTCTAATGACTACTCCAGTCAACACGCTGTCAACCCCCAAATGTGCAGCATGACTTGAAGGTTTTCAACGACAAAGTTGTGATTTCACTGAAACTGAGACGATGCCGTGAGTGACACTGCTAAGTTCGTCCAAATCATCCTCAACTGATGGATTGTAGTTAGGTAATATGTCAGGGAATGAGCAAGACCAACGCATGAACAATCGATATCAATCTATACAGGATCCCCAGTCAACTAACATGCAGACTATCCTGACGCTTTTCCAGGAGGAAGCTGCTTCAGGACACGCACCAAGTCGAAATGCAATGCTTTGTGCTTCACCCATGACACCAAGAAAAGACTGGTGCAGACTAAGCAAGGACTGCTTGCTGGTTGCGGCTACTTATTCAAAAACGCAGATTTCCAATATGTCCCGCTGCGTGAAATCCAGAGTGAGCAGCGTGAGGGGGGGGGGACTTCTCAGTCTACCGTCGTTCAACTGCTCTTTCATAACCACTGGGGCTATATTTTCGCATGCAAGCATCGCCCACAAGCTACGCTGCCATAAAGCTCCAGTCCACTGATATCCCTCCTGAGCCACGACTGCCACTGACCTAGAGAATGCAGCCTGTGGCACTGTCAGTGAAGGGTGCGGGGCGACCGCACCCTCATGGAGCATAGGATGGTCCATGGGTTAGGTTAGTTTAGGTTCGCCCATCCTATGTTATGGGGAGTGGCGCCCCCAGCGGGACCCTGTAGGTTGCCTTAGTCATTAGCTAGCCCTTCGGGACGTCTGTGTTTCATGCCAACTTTGCTTCCTTCCCATCTCATAGTCCAGATTTTCCTTCCAATGTTCTTCCTCTTCTTTCCTGACTTGCTGTTCCCATGCGCGTCGATCCTGTGTGGGAAGTGGCAACACCCTCGTGCATGGGTTCCACGTGTCTATCGTCATAGGTACTATTACTAGCTAGCTATATGTCCTTTCTTCTCGGTGATATCGCCTTTATTGTGGAAACGGAGACAGAAACTTCTGAATATAATAATAATGTTGAATGGGGACTGTGTTTTTTCAAGAAAGCCCGTCACCATGCCTGCTGAAAGCAAAAACTATCGGAGATCTTATCGATATATACTGGTCAGCTTCAGTGAAATTGACATTGATTGTCCTAAGATATTCCATCATGGTCAGCTTCAGTGAAATTGACATTGATTATCCTAAGATATTAGATCATGGTCAGCTTCAGTGAAATTGACATTGATTATCCTAAGATATTAGATCATGGTCAGCTTCAGTGAAATTGACATTGATTGTCCTAAGATATTAGATCATTGGTTAATTTTGATCTGAATGAACTTCACAGCCCACACTGCCCCACAGAACGACCAGCAGAAGAATGCAGTCCTTTTCCAGGATCTGTAGAGAAGGCCCAGTTGGGTGACAAAACGCTGCAGTTTGGTGTTTGCTTGCATGTCTGTTTCTGTTTGTGTGCAACGACAAAGACTTGAATGTAATTCATTTTTTTCAAGGAAAGAACTGCAGCAACTTGGTTTTCTATAAAGTGGCCACTAATCTCATACAATGATATATGCAAATCCGGTTACTACTAATCTCATACAATGATATATGCAAATCCGGCTAATATTGATATTTTAAAGCATAACAATACGTGAAATAATTTATAAACTCCATATAAAAGCTTATAATTGCTTCTAAGACATTGAAGAAGCCAATTTTGGTAAATCTGTCAAACAGAAAATGTTACGTTACTAAAAACGCTATGGCCTCTGCAGGGCGGAATCAGGAATCTGGTTGTGCACATCCTGTTTATAGCATGTTCCTTGGTCAGAACATAACTGAAAAAGTTCTGACAGGTCTTCAAAAAAATGTCAGGAACTGTTATTAAATGTCATCAGGCACATATTGCCAAATTTTGATGACACATATTGCCAAATTTTGACGACAAAACGAAAATCACGGTGTTAGGACAAATTTTAATTTTTTGTAAGCAATGCCTTGCTTGGTGAAGGTATGCACACTCAGATTAGGGGCCTACTTCTTTACTTTGATATATCATACTGAGGTCAATTTCTCATTTAGCACACTTACCACTACTACATGCGGCTAGTGTAGATGGATTAATTTCACTCAATATCAGCAGTAACCGCAAAAATTATCCAATATTTTAAAAATAATTTTCCCTCTTTAGACTTGTCCAATACCTAATCCATACGCTTAATGTCAGTGGCCTCCTCTGTTCATGAAAGGCCCACAAATAACCCGATATTACTATCATTACACTTAGTCCAATTTCCGTAACTGCTACCGAGGCGTTGCAACAGATATAATATCCTGGTATGAAACTGCGCAACATTCCCATTTATTTGTAACACTCACCATCATACTTGCCCGTCTGGAGCAGCAACACGCGAGTGTGGGCCTGCCGCTGACTATTTCCGCTGCCCACACACACCCGCAAGGCCGCCAGTGCAGGGTCAGTTGGCTCACCTGCCAAGTAATCAGAAAAGGAAAACCTAGAGATAGACGATCCAAAGCCAACTAAACATGACAATGTCTCACTGATGTGCAAGCTAGATGCAGCTACAGGTTTTGAATTGGGCCGCCAATTTCTATGAAATTCTGTAGGCAGGTAAAAAAAGGGGGTTACTGTACCTATTGGCAACAGCTTCACATCTATCCAGTGTAAAATGTCCGCCCGTCACTACCTGTTAGTTCAGCTGTTGATAAGGATGGTGGTTTTGTTCTAAGGTGCAGCTACAGCTTGACAACTCTGGTCATGGATGCTATGTTAAGCGGCGGCTCGTGTTTCCCCAAAGATTCTATAGGTAATTGTTAAAGTTCCCGCACAGTCAAAAATGACAGGGAGGAATTGGCGCAGTAGCTATATGTTTCAAATGGTTTTAGTGGCAGAAGTTGCAGGTGTTGAAAGAACCTATTGTATGCTATCTCAACCTAACCTAGTTCCTCATCTAACACTAATCTAACCTAATGTGCTAGACCTAACCATAATATACATAACTTAACCTAGTAAGCCTAAGATAACATACCTTACGGTCATTAGCAGAACCGCCGCAGTTTCAAGTTTTGTGTGTATAGAACAATACATACAGTATATGACGTAGTAAAGTGGCATATTAATAAATACCGTATGTCCCCAAGTTTTGCTCGATTGCAGCCCCTCCCCCGGCATCGTGGTATCATTGAATCTTCTCATTAAATCTTCAATGCTTGAATTTCTTCTTATCTTATTCCTTCTATGCATTACATGACAAATTTAAAAAAATAGGCCTAAGTGCCTACATAAATAAATAGCTATATTTATATAGGTAATCAGCTCATTCTTATAGTAGATAATTTCCTTTTAAATTGTCTCTTTGATGGAAAACATTTGTTTTTTTTTAGTTAATTTACAAAATACGTTTCCTTTGCTGATCACTACCGCACTAAATAAAATTTCATTATCTCTGTAGCCTTTCTCAGTTAGTCTACTTGTTCCACCACATTAGGATATTGCTATATAGAGCACAACATAGGATGTGGCTAGATGACAATGATTAGTAGGCTAACAGGAAATTCTTGACATTAACAAGAGTAAAACATAGTAGCCAGTGTAGCAGCAGCAGCAACATCATCAACAATGAAACCAAGTTACTGTTTAACGTAATCAAAGAATTGCTAAGAGCAATAAGAATGTTTTCCTACAATACTTCATTTAATCCAGTGACAACCTGGGCATTATTACAACCCAAGAATATTAGAGCAGTCACCGATTCTTCAGACATTCCTATATGAGCATTCCCGACAGCAGTAAGCAAAGCAATAACCCTTACCTATCGTTCTTGTAATATTAACTATCTCATGCTGTAGTGTTCCTCTGAGCAGTGCCACATACACCTTGATGACCTGCCTCTGCTGCAGAGCATTAGACACGGCAGCGGCTGCTTGCTTGTGTTTGGCCACACACAACAGGCCTGAAGTGGCAAAGTCCAAACGGTGGCAGAAGTGAAATCCATGACACAAGAGGGGATTGCTGAGGGTCGGGTAGGCATGCTCCAGCTGGTGCTGCAGCGTCACCTGAGGATCATTTAATCATCATTATTAGTATTATAGTCAGATGAGGCGAAAATTTGTTTTATTTCGCTTTTAGAGTCAAAATTTCATGTTATTAATGCTAAATTTGAAAGTTTCAGATAATAGAAAGAGGCTCTTGAAGCTTAGGCTGCTCTGAATAGAAAATACGCCAAACAAACTGAATTTTTATACCCAATCTAACAAAATGTTCCTAGGTTATTATCACAATTAATTTAGTTCAGCTTTCAAAATTATTGGGGTAGCTATCTACCACAATGTTTCGAGTAAATACACAGCATTTGCAGTGATCTGAACAGAGGAAAGACGTGGGCATGCAGTATGGCGCAGTTCAATTATCAATGGGAGCATATTGAACAACAATCCAAGAGAAGAAAGCAGCATAAAAAATAAATAATTAGTAAGATGAAAGGCAAGAACACAGGTAGCATACTGCATAGTAGGCCCAAAGGTAACTACATGGCTAACATAATCAAAGGCCCAAACAGAGGCCATGGTCGGTCAATTGCGTTGATATCAATTTGCAAGATAAAACTATGAGAGCATTCCTACATAGTTATAAAGCATTGGGAAGTAGGGATAGCTACATTTTGTACGTTATCTTGTTTTAATTTAATAGCTAAATGATTATTAAAATAACATGACCTGAAATTAAAGATTTCTTTCAATAATATATACGGTACCGTAGCTACGATTTCTATCAATAATACCCATATACCTAGCTATATAAGACCATCAGTTTCCAAGTATCCAAGCTTTTTGCTCAATGGATATCATAATTCAGAAAGAGAGGTTGAAATAAACTCTGAAATTAACAAAAGCAGAGTAGGTACTTGTATAAATCATAGCTACATTATGGACTTCAACATCTTGCATACCTATCACCTGTAACCAGCCTTACATGCTTAGCTATGTTCTGAGCTCGCACCCCTCGTATTGAAGGTTTGAGGACAACCCAGTTACGGTATATGAGCTCTTTGCTGATCTAATTGTGATGACTCTGCAGTGGAGAGTGCACAGAGCAGTTGTGGGGGCACGTACCTAAAGCCTGGTTTAGACGTTCAGATCAATCGTCAGACCTCAGATCGGATGAAAACTCCGATCGTGTGAATGGGTGTTTTGGTCGGACGATGCATCGTCCGATCGATCTGTTGGTCGGACGCGCGTGCTTGATTTTTGGCTCCTCCCAGTCGTACGATTCC
>LQNS02277217.1:505113-515864 GCA_001587735.2 Parhyale hawaiensis | reverse complement strand
TTTGCCGCACGTTAATGAACGAAAAGGAAACTACTGTGTGCAGACGCATACTGAACGAAAATGGCGGTGGTTGCCTTCCGATTATCGGAAGAGACGCTGCGCAATCGGCGAATTTTAGTACCTGCGCCGCATCACTTTCGGGAATTCTTCTGAAGGTCCGGAACTTCTGCCGGACTTTTCCGGGAAATGCCGAAGTTTTCCGGTATTCCGGCTTGGTTTCAGTTTATCGGAACGTTCCGGGAATACCCCGGAAAAGTGGAAAAAGTCCGGGAAAACGAGAAGTCCGGGAAACCGGGTTCCGGGAAAACGGGGTTCCACTGTATTTGTAAAACTTTTTTATATGACCAATAGACTTAGTACTAATTGTTAACTATGAAAGAGTGAGTTTAAACATTTGCTTGCTTTGCTAATTCATTTTCTTATTTCAGGTGGTTATTCACTTAGTCGACAGATTGTCTGGTTTGCAGCTACTACTTCTCTGCTTCTCTTTGCACCAGTTCTTTTTGAAGTTGAGCGTGTAAATGCGGAGGAGATGATCAAGCAAGACAGAAATAAGGTAACTTAATACAGAATTGTGTGGCACTGCTTGTAAGGTTGCTGCAGACTCTTCACGTCTTGTTTGCCTTGAATGACCTTGCTTTTAAAAGACAGTGGACAATTAGTTTTTTTTTTTCTTTTAGAAGACCTCCTGTGCTTTTCTGTGCAAGAATTGATCACAGACTAAACATCACAAGTGCATACATAGTTCATTAAGGACAGTTGTTGGGGGCCATAGGGTTAGGTTAGATAGGTTCACCTACCCTATCTTATGGGGAGCAGCGCTCTTAGGGGATTGTGTAGGTTACCTTAGCCATTAGCTAGGCATTCAGGACGTCTGAATTTGGTGCTCACTTTGCTTCTTTCCATCTTTGTACTCATTCTGATAATGCTTTGTTCTGTTTTTCCTTTTCTTTCCCGCCTTGCTGTTCCCTTGCGTGATGACTCTTGCATGTGTTCCACGTTTCTGTTCGTATTCTTTATGTCCCTTCTTTCTAACTCTCTTTGGATCACAGTGTAGATACTCTGTGGTTAAGGAGGCTCAAACTAGGAATAGCTCGGTATAATAATAATAATAATAATATTCATACCCCACGACCTTTTTCAAGCGTTAAAGAGTTAGAATTAGATGTTATTGGTGCTCTTAAATGAGTCGGGCTAGACCCAGTAGTCCAAGTACGGAGTTGCTATAGCTGACTTCTATTAACCAATTAAAAAGCTTGGTATCGCTGTAGTAGTAGCTACTTCAATAAAGAGATCAAATATTGTAAGGTTTGCAGTCCAACTGAGCATGGTACACCCTACAGCTGTTGAACTGCTAACAGTTTAAACGTTTTGCATAACTGTTAAGTTCTGCAAAGTGGTTTAAATGGGTGTGAAATGTTGATATTTGTGGTGGTTGGTTATAGCGAACGGCAAAACAGTACCTATGTAACTGATTTTTACACATAATGTAGGTGGTCAACAATAATACGTATATGTATAGGTATACAAAACTTAATTATATAGCAATATGTATTTTGTTGGAATCAAAAAATGTCTTGGTAGAAAACATTAATACCTATCATCTATTTCCACAAACAAAGAGGTTTAGGACCTACACTTATATGGTACACTCAACATAAGCTTCCAGTGAGGGATTTTCCTGTGTAGGTATAGTATGTGAGCCGAGCTCATCTTAACTAACCTAATACAGTACCGATGCCGTGATGGACCACAAGTTCTAGCTAGCTGTTGAGACCAATATTTGTCTGGGAAGTAGAATTCTAGATTTGTGAGGAAAATTAGAAGTGGAAGTTACAACTTCTAATGGAACGTAAGGTATACCTACCGGAAATACATAATGCTTAATTTCTGCATGGTTGTATTTTGTCTGTGATTTTCTAACATTATGAGAATTAAGAGACAAAATGGAAGCAGAAGTCCTGGTGGTGTGATACCTTCCTGATCACGGTAATCCTCAGTGCACGGAAAAGTTACACTAATTGAGATACTGAGATGTAGCTAGAAGTACTATTTTTTTTTTCTTGAGGTTTTCTCCTTTGCTTGGGGGGGAAATGAGAAACACTTTCCGAAGCGCTAGTTGTTTCTAATGCTGCGCACTTTGTTTGTAGCTACCTAGGTTATCAATTTTGGCAGCATTAATTTTGCTCGTTCAGCACGATGTCATTCTCATTTTTAATCATCCATGCTGCTTTTTCTTTTTTGTCAGCACCTTCTCAGCCGAATGTAGTTCTCTGCAGATGCGAAATTTTGGCCTGGATGGAGACAGTACCTAGCAGTCTGTATAGTTTGCAAACTTGAAGTTTCCAGCGCATTTAAAGTAACATTTTTTTGTGTAGTAACAGCTTGACTCATGCATGATAACAATGTTGGTCGTAATTGCTTACTGGGTAGGCTGGATAATAGTGTTAAATCTTTTGATCGTTGAAACTGACAGTTACTAAAGATCCTTGTCAGAATCAGTGCTCCTGTCCAAACTTGAATAACGAATAAGTGGTAGGTATCTTTACTCTTTCTTCACTGTGTTGCTTGGCGGCTGAGCTAACTTATTTGAAGATATTAAGTTGGTAAGATCTACTAAGATTATCCAGCATAGCCTAATAATAGAATTTCTAATGGGAAAATATAGAATCTACTAACATCAAATCAGTACAAGAGCATTACCTGTAGCTACCTGTACTAACCTCTGCCTGTATCCACCCTTAACTATTCGAGTTAGCCTATGGTTTTAAGAAAAGAGACAGATAAACGGTTGAACGGATCTTCATCAAAAGTTAATCATCTGTTCTTCCAAACATGCCAAGCAATTCCTGTAAATTTTGTACGGGTCCGCCCATAACTTAAGTTATCTTGGTGACAGACAAATTTGACAAAAACACAACCTCCTTGGCGGAGGTAAGAAAATAGAAATCTTAGCCCTTTATATTGTAATAGTTGATTCACGGCGGTGAAATGAGCAAATTTTGACTCAAAACTTTTTGTTCGCCAACGGCTTTTGGGAATGAATTGAATTCATCAGCCAATGGCAATGTGCCCCTGTATATCAGTCGCTGATTTCGCTTTAGCTTCATGTTGGCAGCTACCAAAATACTTGCCCTCAGGGGTATATTCTGGCGGACCCTTTCCCTACCTCAATATATTTGGGCCTCACGCACCCAAGGGTCCCGAGTGCCTTTTCCGCAGGAGATGTTGCAGCTTGCCGCTGTTCCTGCTGACGAGGTTAATTTTGTAAAGTAAGGTAGGCTCTCAATACTTCTTCTATTTCGGGAAGTGGGCTGCTGATAGAGGTGGCCACCCTATTCCCGCTAGACTTCTACCTTCATGTATTTCGTTTCCTTCCCCTGTGCGGCGTAGCTGAGCGAAAAGTTCAGCCGTGCCCGGGGGTTGGAGATACTCAACTTACGCCTTTTTCCTGTCAGTAGCGCACTGACCACTCTAAGACCTACCGGCAGAAAAGCCGAGACAAAAATCATTGACGATTTAAAACGCGGCCTAGTGGTGCACGAACCTGTGTTAAACCACAGGAGTAGTTCGGCGCGATATAGACATTGTGTTCCTGATGTGCTAGTAAAACTTCTACTACTACAACTACTACTACCACCAAATTACTTTCTTTCGACGAAGGACGTCTCAAGTATTAGTTCAAATGAGTTACTCAGAGTAACACTCCATCAAAGTGAAGAAACAAAAATGCCTTAGCTAGTAGTAGCTATCGTTTAGCTACTGTAAATTTGGCTGGTCTGGCAAACTGAGACTTTGAACTACTGAAGAAAGCCAACTTAAAATGCTTTTGAGTATTTTTATTATGTTTTGGCAATGGTTTGATGCCTAGGCTTCATCTCGTTTCTAGGAATCAGAGTTGTAATTTTAAAGTGTGGGATGAAGTCATAGTCAGAAGTAAATTAATAGCTGGCAGGCTACGGAATATATTTGAATGTGTAGAAGTTTTGAGAAATGTGAGGCTATTAAGTGTGGAGTTGGTAGAAACCTTGTTCGAGTCACCGCCAGGCGTTCGAGATTCCACCTCTGCGCTCGTTTTGAGAATGGGCCTCTTTCTCAGTCCATTAAGCTGTGTCTAGTCTGGTCGTCTAATTAATAGCTACATAGACCACACCATACAATATTGTGTGGTCTATGGTAGCTGATATAGGCTTCGTGCAAACTTTCGGCATTAGCCCGTCGATTTTCTTAGTACAGTTATGTATTTTAGTTCTTGGTCATTTCTTCCTCTCTTGGCTCTTGCTGCTAGGGTGGAACATGTCTTGTTCTATTGTGGCGAGTGTTCATTAAGTAGATTATCAGGGCAGTCTCTAATACGTGCTATGTTTTTAGCTCTATGTGACACAAGTAACGTTGATGCTCGCAACGCCAGTAACCGCTCTTTATGCCGTGGCCACACTATACCATCGCACGCTCCATGTAATGGGCGGACATTCAGTTTGCATGTTGTTCATACAACTGACATTTACGATGTATCGGGACGATGTGCGAACTAAACATTCGATCACAAGCTGAGCGTGTAATTCTATAGTATGGCCCTGGCCTAATATTACTGCTCACCTCCGTTTGCGTTGGTACAGCGTGACTTCAGTGCTACTTTTGATCTCGTGAATCACCTTGGGCTGCTCCATAAGCTGAGATTGATGGGTATTGGGGGTTCAGTTTTTGCGGTAATTAGTCGGTTTTTATCTGATAGACGTCAATGTTTAGTTGTTGACGAGAAGAGGAGTAAGTTTTTGGACGTGGTTTTTGGGGTCCTACAGGGTAGTGTTCTGGGCCCTTTATTATTCATAGTATATACAGCGGACCTGTTTGATCTTGTTAATAATTTACTTGTTGGTTACGCTGATAATGTTACTTTGCTGGCTGTTGCGTTAAGCCTAGTGATAGGTTGGAGGTTTCAGAATCCATTCAGCATGATTTGGAAGTGATTCATTCTTGATTTTCTAGGTGATGGATGAGGTTAAATGCGGGCAAGACTAAGACAATGCTCGTGTCGGTCGCGTACAGTGGGACCTCCTTTTCCTGCACTCACACAGGACGGTGTGTCACTTCCTGTGGTTGAGGACTTGGTAATCTTGGGTGTCAATTTTGATCCAAAGTTGTTGACGTTTGAGCCCCACATTCGTACGGTTGCCTCACGTGCTTCGCAGAAAAGTGGTTTTATGAGCTGTGCTTGGAGGGTGTTTTGCTCGGTAGAATTGACACGTCGCTGCTTTAATTGCTATGTCCTCCCTCTTCTGGAATACTGCTTCTTAGTCGGGTTCTGCTGCCGATTGTCATCTGTGTTGGCTTGACAAAGTGGTTCGTCGATTGCGTTCATGCTGGATGGTTTTCTGCCTTGTGATCTGGCGCATCGTCGCAGAGTTGGTGGGGGTCTACTTTTTGTGTAAAATTTATAACTGCCCTAGCCATCCACTGTCTGATTTTCTTCCGGAGCCATTTGTTTGGGTGAGGTATACCATATAGCTACTCGGCGTACTGGTGCTCTTCATGAGTTTGCTTCAGAACCGTTACGATGCTGTACGGGCCAGTATTCTCGTTCGTTTTTTCCATCTTGTGTGAATGTTTGGAATGGTCTTGATGGCTCTGTATTTACTGGTGCGGATATTGGCAGCTTTAAACTATTTGTACACATAGCTATTCTGTGATCCCGTATCTTCGCTTTCTTTTTTTCGCTTCACTTGCTGGGCTGGTTGCGTGGGTGTTTGTCAACCTCATGGAGTTTCTCCATCCCCACGTCGCCAGTCTGGTGTGATTCAATAATAATTTACATGCATCGGTCTTGAGCAGCTCGTCTTGGGGCCCGGAACTGCCATGTCGGGGGCTCCGCAGCCCGGTCTGGTACCTCCGGCGCAGTAAGAGTGACCACCCACACCCGCTCGAGCTTGGTGCTTCTCGTGTCAGTGGTGCCTGCTGCTGACGATCTCACCTGCTGCTGCTGCTCCTCCTTGTCTCCTGGTGGCAGACTGTTATCTGAACACTGCTGCAATGTTGGACTTTGTTGTAGATACCGTTTAGAGTCCCTAGCATGTCATTGTAGGTAGTTTTTCCCTTTCTAGAGCGTGTAATTTTACTGCCTTCAGTTTTGCTTCCCTTGTTGCCATATTGAATTTGCGAAAGCTCTTGACTGCCGTACTCCAACTGGACGAGGAGCTTGGCAAGAGGACGTTAAAATATGAGCTCCATCGGAGGAATTATGATTGATAATAAGAAAATGATTGCATCGATCGTGATAAAAACTAATACACTACCTAATAACTGTGTACCTCCACCCGACATACTAAATAGAAGTGGCTCATTGTCGTGTGCCGCGTTGCTTTCAATTTCACCGATTCGCCTCCAGGCAAGCCCCACGTATACAAAATGCCTTACTTTTTACGGAAGGAGTGTGTTCATCATGATCCATAACGCGCCAAGCCACTTTGATAGTCATGTCTAAATGTACAGTGTCATGTAATGCTATTATTATTTTTAGTTGTTAGTCTGCCTAGGGAAATGCTGAGAGAGTGTTTTGTGTTCCGTGTCCTACTGACAACAATAATTTGTTTTTGTGGCGTTGTGTAATTCCTCTCGAAACAACAGTGATTTGGTCTTTGTAGCACTGCGTATTCTCCCACTAACACTAAGGAATGATTGTGGCGTGCATTGCATCGGATGTGACCTCCTCCCGGTGCACAGAATTTGGCCTAATCTTTTTCGAGATTTCGGGCCGTCAGACACAGTTCGTTTACAGAAGATAGTTGTGTCAAGTTTGAGTGAACGCGCCTCGCTCCTATATTTCCAGGTTTGTGACGTCAAAATTACGTCACGCCACTGTGGAAATGTCAAAGATTCCTCGCTGCAACAGTGGCGTGACGCAATTGTGACGTCACAAGCCTGAAAATTTAGGGGCGTAGCGCATACACTCAAATTTAACGCAACTATCTTCTGTATATGAACTGTGCCGTCAGGCCACCGTACTTGACTAGCACCACAGTTCGTGGGGCTTTTCGCTGTGCAGGGCATTAAGCATGACTGAACATTGTGCGAGATCTTGACCCCGGCTAGAGACCATTTGCGCACTCCCTTCTGTTTAATTCACCCTGTATAGAAGGAGGGTCTGCTGAAACCTAGCTTTCTTATCTACCTGTGACTTGTAGCTTATGTGATGGGTAGTCGATAACTTGGTCTTTTCCTGATTAAAATTTTGTAATTGTGACCTATTCAAAAAACTAAAAGGTGGCAGCTTCTAGGTTACAACCTTAAGTCGTCGAAGTTTTTAATTATCGAGGGAAGTGTCAGCACTGGTGTTGCCTGGGGGATCCCTCGCTTCATTGGATTACCAGCAGTTACATACACTGACTTTTGCGCTAGTATACTACTGAATTACAATATAGTTACCAATGCAGTCTGCGCTCGTAAAGAATTTTATAATGACAAGATCTTTTACTCAAATTCTGTGCAAATTTAGCAACGGTTTGCTGTCAATTTTGTTGCCTGTTGTGTAGCTGAGCGACCTGATTTCGGTGCGAGTATCAGCTTCATTTGTATGTGCATTGATCAATGCTACCCCATTTATTGGCGTCTCTGGCCAAGATTGTTCTAATAGAACTCATTTGAGTTCGACTTGACTTCTAAACTAAATCATACAAAATTGGATCGCTGTTATATAGTCTTCGTTTCTAATACGGCGGGAAAACCCCCAATATAATAATAATAATAGATATTGGCGTCTTGTCTACATGCTATTGGATAACCAATAAGAGTGCGTTTGGTGCTGGCATGATGTCGTGACAAATGTTCTCACCTTGCATTTCTCTGTTACCCCATTCATTCTTTACCAGTGTATATAGCTCATAGACGGTGTGCGTGTTTGTTCTTAGCTCTGACAAATATTTGATTTATTATAATTTCCATTCCTCAAGTTTAATTTATTTTATGCTGCCAGCACTGGAGTTGTAATTAATAGCAGAACGCGGGAAATTCTTTCAAAGCTCTTTCTGATGCATCACTTTACCTGTCGGGAAAATCATCTTGAACTGTTCTGTTTCTAAAATGTTTTTTCTCTTCACTTAGTATCGTCTTGCATACTCTTTTTTTTTTTTTTTCTTTTTAACTTAGCTATTGTTATATGCAGTTTTCCTTTGAGATGTAGGCTGCCTATCGTAAGTCTCAATATTTTCAATATTTACTTTTTTTTTTACTCATGAGACGCAAATTCTTGGAAGTTGCCGACGTTTGCAGTAACCGCAGCTCCGTGGCGTCTGCTGTTCTTCGATACTCAGTCACACTGTATAGCGGCTTATTTCTTTTGCATGAAGGTCTGTACATATAGAGATAGGAAAAGCTCATGCAATCTACAATTATTTTACCCTTTCATTTTCATTTTTTAATTATAAAAAATGTTCTCCAGTAAAGTTGATTACGCACTTTTCTTGTGTCTCTCAACCATGTGGTAGCTCTTACCTTGCAAGAAACTAGTGTACGTGGCCGTCAAAGATGACGGCAGGAAAGAATAAATGATTCATTTTGGTGTCTCAGTTACAACATACTAGTGGCCTTCTCCGTTACAATATGACTGCAGAAAATAAACATCAGTGCAATCCCAGTTTTCTTTGCTGTTCATTGTGGTTCTGTTATGAATACCGTAAGGCTCCTCCTGCACACGGGAGTGTATAAAGGGCAAAACGTTTGTCCCTTCTCTACCAATTACGTTGCCGCGAGCATCACTCCGGCTTGCCCAACGTTGCACCGTCCAAAAAAATACACCCAAAATTTCAGCTGTGCAGGTAAAAAGTGCTTCACACTTTTTGAACGTCTTGTATGCTTAGATTTTAAATTTGTAATGCAACGGCCCCTGTGTCAATGAGCAAATGAATTGCTTCTATGTAGTATTGATAGGGGGACGAAGAGACAAAGTATCCAACCAACAAATTAAGGTTATACACTTGTGGCTGGCGGAGTCGGTAACGAACGTCAGTTCCTCAAGGTCATTGGATGGCCATAGCTTTGAGTCAGGTTCGTCTATCCTATGTTATGGGGAGCAGCGCCCCCAGAGGGAGCCTCTAAGTGACCTCTTTCGTGTCCGCTATGCCTTCTTCCGCTTTCACTCTCCTACCGATGTTAATTTCCTCTGTTCAACTTTTTATTCCTCGACGGACGTGCTGTTCCCATGCACGTTGAGCTTGTTTAAGATCACCCTTGTATACGAGTTCTGCATTGCTATCGACATCATATATGTCCCTTATTTCTTCCTCTGCGAACTCGTCTTGTAGTTGAAGCAGAGGCATAAGCTAATCAATATGAAAGGGCTTTTTTAGTTTCTGCTGCCAGCACTACTTAACTTCCTTGAAATATAGAATATATATCGGGCAAAGAAAAGGTAGAATAAAACACCGGGAAAAATGATCAACAAAGCTGGCTGAAGTGGGCCGCCCATAGTGGTATGGGTGGGGCACAGGAGGGCCTCTCATACGAGTAGTGATCTTGATCTTATATTTGGGTCAGCCTCGCAGCATAGGCTGTAGTAAAGGTGGACTGAATATTCACATGGTTGCCAATATTCGTGTTTGCATTCTAAGTCCCCTACTCCCCTCAGGGAGCGTAAGATGGGCCACAGAGTTAGGTTAGTTAGATTCGCCCATCGTATGTTCTGGGGCGCGGCGACCCCAGGGGGCTGGTGTAGGTTACTTAAGCCCTATGCTTCCTTCCATTTTCTTACTCCTACTTGCTCATGCTTTATTCTGATCTTCTTCTTTCCTGACTTGGTGTTCCCATGCGCGCTCATCCTGTGTGGGAACACCTTCGTGCATGGGTTCCCCATATTACTACTATCATCACACTGTATGGCCCCTGCTTCTTCCTCTGTTAGATCGCCATAGTTTTTAAACCATTATTTCCTTTGCACCAACACCAAAATCTAATCATTTATGCGTTTCAATGGCATTAACAGTATCTGTAATTTTTGTGAAGATCCGATCATAGCTTGTTGAGTTATGCTGCTAAGTCAAACACACAAACTGACCGACTGATCATCTCCAAAATTTAATCATTCATGTCTTTTAGTATCACTAAGAAGTCATGTAAATTTCTTAAAGATCAATCCATAACTTTTTGAGTTATTTCACTAAAATGCATCAAATCAAACACAGTGGCACATGAACGAACAAAGAAACAAATCACAAAATTTGATCATTTATTTTTCGTTATAAACCTAACAACTCTTGTAAATTTCATACAAATCCGTCGATAACTTTCTGAGTTATGGCATTATGTAAAATTAGGCAAACAAACACACAGATGGACGGATCTTCACCAAAAAATAATTGTCTGTAACTGTTAACATGCCGAACAATCCCTATAAATTTCGTGAAGATCAGTTCACAGCTTTCTGCGTAATTTTGGTGACACAAATAAACAAACACGACTAAAACATAACCTCCTTGGCGAAGGTAATAACATGAGCCTTCACTCTTTAACGCTATTACCGTGACTATAGCTGTGGTTGTTGTTGTTGAGTTGCCTCCAAGAGGGCGGAGTTTGAACACCACCCTCTCTGACCGCATGGAGGAAATAGTGATGGCGTTTTATCCTGCAGGCAAGTATTGCAGGCCCTGGTCCACGTTACCACCTAAGTGGGGCCGCGCCAAAATCGGACCTAGTCCTTAAGGGACCAAAAAGGGGAGGGTTTGAGTGAAGAGCAGTGGGCCACGCCGGACCCCCACAGCAGG
>LQNS02277217.1:476492-487082 GCA_001587735.2 Parhyale hawaiensis | reverse complement strand
GTTGAGCGTGCGCTTGCCTAATGTGATCCCGCTAAAAACATCACTTTAGCTGCAGCCACGTCTGTTAATGCACCATGTTAAATTGTATTAAATAAACTCACTATTACTATTATTGCTATTATCATTAACAAATTATCAGAAATTTAACCGGTTACTGGAAAGTTTCTTTCCCCTGATGTATAAGATATTCCTTAGTGCATGTAGCGACATCCTCGTTTAAACATGTTTTTTCGTTTCTTCTCCGCAGTGGCTGCCTCCTCCACTGCGGGCAAACGAAGAAACTAACGAAGGGAGGATCCCGCAACATCTGATAAAATTATTATGTTCATATATAAACAGTCTCGGATATTCTCAGCAAAGGGTATCGCTGCAGCTAAATCACTACCGTATCTATTTTGTATCCGAACTACTAAACATCGCGTTTTTTAGATAGAGACAATTTGACTATTTTTAGCCAGTCTTGGCCGTTGAGCCTCAATGTTTAATTGCTGCGCAGGTTCTGCGGATGACCTGACAGCTTCCTTTCGAGTATCTCAGCGTTTCCCACGGCAACTTCTGTTCATTAAAATTTTGCTTCATAAATTTCACTGTTGCTTATCATGACTGATGCCCAGTGCTGGGCAATAAGACTTTAATTAACGACGTTAACATTTTCTTAAAAATGTCATTTTCAAATTGAGTTTGAAAATTATTAACTGTTCAATATCCGTTAGTTTGACCTTCCTTCCAATAATTCCTTAAAACTGCCAAAACCTCCACAATAACCGGTAAACGTTTAAAAGTTTTTAACTATGAGGATTAGTTTTGTCAGCTATCAAAAATATGCTCCACTCACAGCTTTTCATTATTCATTTTTGTAGTTGTGCTTCCGCTGATGAGGCTGCAGTTTACACACAAGCTTCCGTTTCAAAAAATAAAAAGACTTGAACTGCGAACTCGGTGACTTTCCCTTAGGAGAAGCACAACCCTCGTCTTTCCAAAACTGCCAAAATGTTATACCTGCTATTTTTTGGGGGGGCATGCTAACCATCTCCTTGTGCAGATGAAAGTAAAACGCCATAATATAGGCCTGTGTGTCTTTATCTATTTATTTATCTGTTCAATTTCTGTTGCAAATGCAGAGCTATTCCGTTGTTTTCGAAATTAATATTTTTGACTGGTGCGGCAAAACTTGTTCCTCTAGCCATTCAAACAGTGTTATGGATACGGCGGGGGCACAGATAATTGTCGGAAGCTGCTGGCCAATTTGAGACTCGATTTAATTTATCTCTATGTTACGAACAGAACACAACAAAAGGTCACCACGGTGGGCATATATACTGTAACGAGCACATTTTTCGCCGTCATTTTCGACGACGGGCTGCACAATTAACAGTAATAATAAACGTTAACCTTTGATATCGCTAGCAGACAAGACTTAGAATTATATACAAATAGCCACAGAAAATAGGCAGGTGAGAACATTGATAGAGAAGCATTGCACAAACAAATAAATTCACGATTTTAACCCGCGCAGCTGGAGTGGGCGAGATTTCTGCCAGCGAATTGCAGGAGCTTAAATTTAGCGAATTGACCCAACTGTGGTATCGTTTGAATCAGCGTGACGAGCTGAAAAACATTGTATATAGAGATAAAATCAAGGTGTCGCATTCTGCAACAACATTTGATATATAGAGGTAATGGCTAACTCAGAAGAGCAAAATGATATGGGAATATAAAATGAAATACAGCACATGGGCATAGGTGGCTGAAATTTCTTTCAGTTTAGCATTGAGGCCCGCAGCGGGATGGATGAAATTTCAGCCCCCTATGCCCATGTTTTTTCGATATGGGACACAATTTTTTTTTATCTCAATATATATTATTATTCTCTATGCCTGTGAGAACGCATGCCAGCCCTTTGAAGCTTCCTATTGTCTTTATGCATTTGTTAACCTGTAATAGTCACGCTGTTATATTTTTGTGTTCACTAAAATAGTTTTAACTCGTGAAATATAAATTGTGCCCAAAAAATAAGCACATCATTGGAATCGTGAGGTCATTTTCCATTGGTTAGGAACAATAAAATGCCTATGAATATGATAGATTGGCCTTCACGTAACGTCAATTAGCAGAAAAAAAATGAAATCTCTACTTTTTTTTTACATAAAGACGCATGTAACTATTTTCTAGGCAACCTAGAGGAAAACCACTGATTCCAATGAATTTTACATAAAATTCTGCATAGAAAAACACTTTCAATTATTCATACGAGTTGACTAAAAAAATGGCCAATGATAAAAAAATTCAAATTCAAAAAATCTATGGAACTCAAAGCCAGTTTCTCCACCACCAGAAGTGCTAACATAGATCTGATTGCAATATGCTGAAGCTCAACGTTTCAATAACAAATCCTGAAAATATTATTAGTGTAGATTCTATAACGAAGTCATACTGAACGTTTGAACATGACAAGGAATTTCAATGATCCTGCCCAGCTTTCTCTTACTGCGGGGGTTAATATACTGTTTGAAACCGGATAATTTGGTATTTAGGATTGATTCACGACCAATATCAAATGAATTACTCCCTCAGTTCTGAAGTAGTTGTGCCTAAATGTTATTCATGTTGTTCCGATATAATTGTCCCATGATAAAAAACACCAAATGAGCAAACTGGAAACGTACGTCCATCGGCACTAATGTAGGAGACGGTGGATTTGTTACGCCTTTTGAAAAAGGTCTTCCCTGCGTTTTTTTTTATTAATCCTGAATTCCCATGTAAATGAACTTTTGGCTCTGGGACAAATATTCCAGAACAGCGCTAGTAACTTTTTCAAAGGATATAATAGGTTTACAATTATGTCTACGAGTACAAAGTAATCAAATTTTACACTATCGATCGGCCCAGTCACATATGTATATAGGTAGCAACACACAAGGAAGATATATGGATACATTCAGCCTACAGCTGCAGACATCATTGGCATTTGGCAACTCTTTCTCACACAATCCCAAAGATAAACTAGAACACCTTGTGGCGTTAGACCATCACCCACGGTTGGGAGCAAATTCAACGCCTTCGTTTTTATGGCCAATTTACACTAGAGCTTTGGTATTTTTCACATCTCAGTCAACCCACCTGACTGCCTAAAAATATATTATTGTCACTCAACTCCTTCTGCCTCTTTTTCGGTAGAAAGATAACAAAATTCATCGCCGTCATTTTTGATGGAGAGGTAACTCAAGATCTTTGCCGTTTTTCACATCTCAGTCAACCCATCTGACTACCTTCAAAATATTATTTTTATGACTCAACTCCTTCCGCCTCATTTTGGGTGGACGGACAACAAATTCATCGCCGTAATTTTTGATGGCCAGCTACTTCTAGTTTTTACATTCGTTACATCTAGGACAACCCACCAGGCTCCCTGTAAAAAAATATGAATATTGCTCAACTCCCTCTACTTCTATTTTGGGGACAGACGAATATACATATCTATATATATATATATGCAACTAGAGCACTCCTAGAGCGCATACCTCCGAAATGCAAGGCAACGGTAACGAAAAACTCAAATTGGTTCTGAAATCATGACTTTCTTCGTATCAACACCAAAATCTAGTCATTTGTGCCTTTTGATAGTATCAACAGTTTCTGCAATTTTTTTTAAGATCCGTTCATAACTTTTTCAGTCATGCTGCTAACCAACATTATGACAAGCATAAGTCAGACACACAAACCAACCAACGGATCTGCACCAAAATCTTATCATCCATGTCTGTTAACATTCCTAACAGCTCCTGTAAATTTCATATAGCTGCATTCAGAACTTTTTAAGTTATTGGGCTGACAAGCATAAAAATTGGTTGTTTACCCTTCGTACTAAACCTAGCAATTCGTGTGAATTTTATGAAAATCTAACCATAACATGGCACTAAGAAAAATTGGCAGACAAGCAAAGAAACAGATGAACGGATTCTCACCAAAAGTTAATCCTCTGTTACTGTTAACATGCCCGACAATCCCTGTAAACCTTTTGAGTTTACATAGACAAAGAGACAAACAAGACGAAAACATAACCCCTTGGTGGAGGTAAATATACTTAAATCTTCAACGAAAACAGTATCACCTCTCTTGCTTCGATTGCGGGTGATAACTATGTATCTACTGAACAAAATAAAGAAAGATGTAAGACGAAAACTTGAAGGATGTCTAGATCGTGTTTTCCATTTATTTTCTTTTTTCGTCTACTTTGATATTTTTTCGTTCAAAACTGAAATTATTTTACTGCAAGTTTTGAATAAATATACGGTACTTGTTGGAGTTTCAAATCCTCAGGAAGGATCAAAAGGGATTAGCTTATATGTAGTTTCAATACATTTCTGTACGAGGCTTTTAGGTAATTTTAGAGTAATACCCGATATTTTCTACAATTACATTCCTAAAGAATTAACGGATAACCTGTTATCAAAGTTAACTTTTTGATTGACGGATTGACGATTAACGAAATTATTTCTTCGATTAATGATACCAACAGCTGCCGTGATGATTATGAAAACTTCGTTTTATAAGCCTTAGTGTTGATTAGCATGATAGCCGCCCGTAAAATCTTCATATTGTGAGATGTAGTGTTGCCTACCATGATTGCTACCCCTGAAAAACTTGCTTGTTAAGTCTCAATATTCTTTACCAATATTTCTACCCTTGAAAACTTTTCTTCGTAGTTTCAATGGTGCATGCCATGAATCATTCTCTTAAAAACTAGATTTCTTAAGTCACAATGTTTGCCTAACATAATTCCTTTAAAATCGTGTTTCGCAACTCTTCATGTTGTCTAGCATGACCACTGCCTATGAAAATTCCATTCGGTATGTCTCAATGCACAATAACATTATGCCAGTCCTGGAAACCTTTTTTGCGCAAGTCTCACTGCGGCCTACATTCATATTTGACCTTGAAAATTTTGTTTCGTATGCCTTATTGTCGCCCACCATGATTCTGCTCATGAACGATTCCTACCACGAACAATTCCTAGTGCCCTTAGAAACTCGTCGAGCTAAGGGCCGTTAAAGAAGCCATCATCTGTATTTCCTAAAAATAGGAATCCGTAATATGCAGAATTCATTTATTTCATTCAAAAATCTCAGATTGTTACTGAAGTGGTACATTTTGACGAATCTTGTGCGAGATAAACCAAAACAGGGCTAGATAGTTGTGACTGTGCAATCAGACGTAGATATTCCCGATTGGGCAATTTTTGCTGTTTCGCTGTTTTCAAAAGTTGGGAGGTGGCGGAGCAGCAATGACGGAATAATTTTGCATTTGTGCACAAGTTACTTGGGAGGGGTCGCTGTAAGCCCAGGTGGAATTCAAGAGTTACAAGCCAAGGGCTCCTGGTGTAGAACAGTTGCTTATGAAACCGTTTGGGAAAATGGTAGCAATTCAAAGATCTCCGTAGTTAGGCTGTAAGAAATACGATCCAAATTAAGAAAAAAAAAGAAGATTTCTTCAATGCTTAGACGTTTCGGTACATGGTTCCAGACTACATCAGAGATACTTAAATGTTAGATGCAGAATCCGTAGATTTGCGTTTAGTATAAAACTTTGTTTCGGAGAGGGGTTTACAAATACGCCTATTTGGGATACGATAAAACGATCTGAAGTGGCGAAATTGAGGCGACGGGATCGAATAAAAAGCATTTGGCTTATGTCACACTCAGTACATAACATCTTCGTATGGTACTGAGGGTATCTGTAGTATACTGACAACTGCTCGGTACCCATGCTAAAGCGT
Organism: Parhyale hawaiensis; assembly: GCA_001587735.2. Taxonomy (NCBI): domain Eukaryota; kingdom Metazoa; phylum Arthropoda; class Malacostraca; order Amphipoda; family Hyalidae; genus Parhyale; species Parhyale hawaiensis. The sequence continues at coordinate 481,306 of LQNS02277217.1, read as the reverse complement.
GCACGGCGCCGGATGGGGAAATTGACGAGGTAGTTTGCCAAATAGTGGGGCAGCTTAGACTAAATATTCAAGAGATTTGTGCATTTTATGATACAAGCACCAAATCTGGCACACATGTGCATTAATATGTTGCAAACATTTTCTGATATTGGGCCACTCAAAATTCTCTTTTTATGTCCGCCACATTGGATTTCAAAATGGCCACTACTTGAAATGCACATTTGCGATTGTCTGTGAGTCTAGTGCTGCTATTGACTTGATTCTAGTGTCTAAATGTATGTTTTTGGGGGCAAGGAATCCAACGGTAACAATGTACATTGCGCATTTTTATCAATGGGCCGCCATATTGGAGTTCAAAATGGCCACCACTTAAAATATACATTTGCGATTGTCTGTGGGTCTAATGCTGCTTTTGGCTTAATTCTGGTGGCTAAATTCATGTTATTTAGGGCAGGGAATCCAACGGTAACAATGTACATTGCTCATTTTCGTCAACGGGCTGCCATATTGGATTTCAAAATGGCCACCACTTAAAATATACATTTGCAATTATCTATGGGTCTGATGCTGCTAGTGACTTGATTCTGGTGTCTAAATGTATGGTTTTTGGGGGCAAGGAATTCAATGGTACAAATTTCAACTTAAATTCGTTTTTCGTAGTTTGTTATATAACGGTATTTGAAAATTATCTATGCAAGTGTTACATTAAACAAGATACTTTGAAAAGAATTATTTTACAAAAACATGTCTGTAAACGTCTTAGGTATATCTGACATGCTATATGGTCATATACTGATATTCTACAATGGCCTGGTATCTGACACTAGGTATATTTTGGTACTGAAGATACGTTTACATAAACAGTGTCATGTCAAAAAGTTCACCACAGCTACAAGTACATGTATGTTGGGGGATTCATCATCATGCGCAGTCTCCTTCACTCTTACAAAAAGGCTGCGCACTGAAGGGCAGCCTCGTTGCTTGTGCAGCGCCTCACATGCCCTTTCTGGCACCTGCAAGTCACCAGTTCAATGAAGCTGTGAGCGACTTCAAGTAGCCTGATCCAGTATGGTGTGTACTGGCCTCCAGTCGTTGACCAACCCCAGTTGGTTGGTGAAGGAAACTTTGTTAATGCCAACAGCATCTGACCCCGCACATATCCGCCTTGCTACACTGCCCTCTTGACGTGTTTTTCTAAAGCCGCCTTTGTTGGAGGGATTAGTTGCACATTGTTCTTTCTTGTGAAAAGTTTCCTCCTGACCTTGACAATGTCCATGCATTTGCTGGTTCGATCATACAAGAGGATCACAAACCTCTCGATGATCCACATTGCATTATCTGGTATGTTACATGGTACAGAGGACATCTGCAGCAGTGCCTCAGTGAGTTCTGGCAGTACCGTCCAGACTGCCCAGACAGTTTTCTTGCCACGTCTGGCAAAACTAGACACAGTGTCACATCCAGTTAGAGCGTGGAACATTGGCCGTGCTCGAGACTTGCCTTGTCCTAGTCCAGCTGTTATTTCGTGTGCTGCTATGTATCGAAAACTTTGACCTGTTCCGAATGCCAGTCATAGTTCGTCTGGTTGCAGCTCCTGTATCATGGACATTGCCAGGCACCACACCATCAGTGTCTACAGTCCGGATGAGTATTATGTGGTGTCCATGCTTGGCTGCGTGAGATACATGCAGCAACATCCGACTGTCAGCCTCTTCATGAGTACATGAAGTGAGTGAGTTCAGATCTGGTAGTAGTGGCTTGTTGAGCACTGCTTCTCCATCAGTAATGACGACTTGCTTGTCCTCCTGATCAAACCATTCCATGGGAGCTGCTGAGAGGAACTTGAACTGTTTGGTCTTGTTGCTGTCCACTCGTAGGAAGTTCAGCCAGTTTCCTGGTATGGTTGCGGTGGCCACCACACGTCTCCGCATGTCTTGTCCCCGCTTTGCACGTGTACTACGTCTAAGTGAATCAGCAAGGTAAGTATCCCATGCCAGTTCCAGGCGTGACACTGCTTGCAGTTTCATAGAGATAGGGGAGTTACCCAATTGCGGAACTTTCTCTATTTCCGAACAAACAGTTATCATTTGATGGTATTATTATTTTCACCTATGAAATAATGATGTTTGTTCGGAAATAGAGTTAGGTAGTTCGGCAATTGGGTAATTCCCATATATGGGATGAAGATCTGTTGTGCATACTCTTCAAAGGTCTTTGATGCAACCGGCTTCAGCATCTGGACGATGGCTACTCCATCAAGCACGATACAAGTCGTGACAGGAGTCTCTGTCTAGGCATTGGAGACTTTATCCAAGCATGTCTTGAGATCACTCTTGGTGCCAGTGAAAAGGTTTCCACAAGCAGACAGTGCAGGAGGACACGCCTGGTTCTCATGACGAAAGAACGCCTCAAGGTTTCCATTCCTCATCCAGCAGCCAAAGTACGCTGACCTATAAGAAAATCTGAATCAAGAAGATGGCAAGATAAGGGCCAAAAACATAAGAATTCACTAATTGTTATATTTTTATAAAAAAGATACGCAAAAATCAAGTCAATAGCAGCATTAGACCTACCACAGATAATCCCAAATGTAGATTTGAAGTAGCCGCCATTGAAATTCAATATGGCAGCCTGTTGGTAAAAATATGCAATGCAGAATCAAATATGGCGGCACGTTGGTGAAAATATGCAGTGTAGATTGTTACCAGTGGATTACTTGCCCCAAAAAACATAGATCTAGACACCAGAATCCAGTCAATAGCAGCATTTGACCAACAAATCATCGCAAATGCATGTTTTAAGTTGCGGCCATTTTGAAATCCAATATGGCGGACATGAAGAGCAGATTGCAGGTGGCCCAATAACAGAAAATTTTTGCAGTATTATAATAATGTGCATGTGTGCCAAATTTGGTGCTTGTGTCACAAAATACACAATGGGTTTGCTATGCTGTCCCGCTAAAAGACTTTGAGCACCAAGCGGGTTTTAAAAAGCTGGTTCACACGACGATCAATAAAGTGTTGGCCTAACTTTGGATCCGAACGCTTTGCTATGCCCGTTTTTACAGCAGAAAAATGCTAGTTAAGGTAGAGGTAAGGCCTACTTGACCGCAAAGCCCGCATGCACTGGTTCATGTCACAGATAAGTGTTCACGTAATTTGTTCCCAGGAGAGTCCACAGCTGCAGTCAATCACAGATTACAGATTATTCGAGCTGTGACGTCATATTGATGGAATACCCTACAGATAATTGCGCCCCCTGATCATAAAGTCAGTGCCCTCCCAGTGACTATATGAGTGAAAGAATTGCTGTCGCTACACATTTCCGAGAGATAAGACTTTCCTACCCTGGTGTGGATTCGAACTCCAGGCGTCTCGATAATCAGAGCAGTCAACAACCTTGACACTGAGCTACTGCAACTACAACTTTCCCAGTTCTAATTCACTCTAAATTTGAAAACATAGCTACCTGAAATTTTGTTATTATCACTCGCTAAGGAAGCTGATGTAGCGGATACCATTTTAGTAATTCGTTTGGTAGACACATAGTTGGGTTTATCAGGACAGCAATCATTCGGATGCTCTGTGCAAAAATTACATAACCTACATAAGCCCAAGAACCTAGTTTAGAATTGCTTCCGTTTTGCAGTGTAACGCATTAGGCCCCGTTCACACATGGCCCACACCACACGATGCAACACGGCTCGACACGGTGCAACTAGACAGAGCTCTGGCGCAGTGTTATATTTTCTTATACATTAATAAAACTGACTAGTAATTCATATTCTTTCTATTGAATATATAATTTTAACAACGTATTTTGAGCGCTAAATGAAGTCATTTGACAACTCCTGATAGAACCTTACTGGATTTATTTCGAAAAGAGATGTGCAGGACTGAATTTTTTATTCAGCTCTACCGTGTACGTAATTAGCGGTGCTGTTGTAAGTTATTATGACAAACCTAAGTTTATTCAAATGACATTGGATTCTTGTGTGAGCGTTTGAACTAAAGGAATACAGATATAGAGCTGGATTTAAGAAGAAAGCACTCGCATGTTTTGTGGTGTGGTACATGTGCGAACGGTGCCTTACGGTTATCGCTAAGCTTGTTAAGTCAGCGGTCAAGTTCTACAATGCGGTTTAGTTCTGGAGGGATCATAATTAGTTGCACTTGCGCCGGTAAAATTAGCGTTATTGTTGACCTCCTGTAAATGACTCCAGTATTTATCGTCGTCTTATGTGGATTACAGAGCAATTCTGCAGTACGCAGTAACACTGCATTGCGCAGCAGCGCTGCACCACACTGCTTCAGTGCACTGCGCCTCGCCAGTGCACCTCAATGCAACAGTGCATTGCACAGCACCAGTGCTCTTCACTGCAACAGTACACTGCATCGTATCCGTACACTACACCGCAACAAGTGCTCTTAATGGAAATAGTACGCTGCACCGAACAGTGCACCGCACTCCCACAGTATACTGCACCACAACAGTACATTGCAACGCAATAGTACACTGCACCGCAGCGTATACCGCACCGCCACAGTACACTGTACCACAATGGTACGTTGCAATGCAACAGTACACTGCACCGCAACGTACACTGCCCCGTCACAGTACACTGCACCATAACAGTACACTGCACCACAACAGTACACTGCACTGTAACTGTGCACAGTGCAGCTAGCAAGACACCTCAGGAACAGCAGCAACGGAAGAAAAGAAAGAAAAAAAAACCCGAGTCCTAATTGGTGAGGGAAGGAGCTGGGTGGTGGGGGTCGGGGGAGGGCAGGGGGAGGGGGTGGCAGGTTAAA
>LQNS02277217.1:451563-464091 GCA_001587735.2 Parhyale hawaiensis | reverse complement strand
CCGGCCACACCGTCCCGGCCACACCGTCCCGGCCACACCGTCCCGGCCACACCGTCCCGGCCACACTGTCCCCGCCACACTGTCCCTGCCACACCGTCCCGGCCTCACTGTCCCGGCCTCACTGTCCCGGCCACACCGTCCCCACCACATTGTCCCAGCCACATTGTCCCGGCCACTCTGTCTCGGCCACACTGCTCAGGACACCGCGGTTCCGGCCACACTGTCCCAGCCATCCTGTCCCGGCCACACCGTCCCGGCTACACTGTCCCAGCCACACCGTCCCGGCCAACCTGTCTCGGCCACACCGTCCCGGCCACACCGTCTCGGCCACACTGTCCCGGCCACACCGTCCCGGCCACACCGTTCCGGCCATACTGTCCCGGCCATATTGTCCCAGCCACACCGTCCCGGCCACACTGTCCCGGCCACACTGCCTTTGGCCACACGCTCGCCACAATGACGCAGCCACACGCTAGCTACTAGGTCGAAGCTGCACCCTGACCACACTGTTCGAACCACGTGCTGGTCACGCTTTTCCAACTACATACTGGCCACACTGTTCCTCCTGCATGCTGGCCACACTGTTCCTATTGCATGCTGGCCACACTGTTCTTCCTACATGCTGGCCACACTGTTCTTCCTACATGCTGGCCACACTGTTCCTCCTGCATGCTGGCCACACTGTTCCAATTGCATGCTAGCCACACTGTTCCTCCTACATGCTGTCCACACTGTTCTTCCTACATCCTGGCCACACTGTTCCTCCTACATGCTGGCCACATTGTTCCTCCTGCATGCTGGCCACACTGTTCTTCCTACATGCTGGCCACACTGTTCCTCCTGCATGCTGGCCACACTGTTCTTCCTACATGCTGGCCACACTGTTCCTCCTACATGCTGGCCACACTGTTCTTCCTACATGCTGGCCACACTGTTCCTCCTACATGCTGGCCACACTGTTCCTCCTGCATGCTGGCCACACTGTTCTTCCTACATGCTGGCCACACTGTTCCTCCTACATGCTGGCCACACTGTTCCTCCTACATGCTGGCCACACTGTTCCTCCTACATGCTGGCCACACTGTTCCTCCTACATGCTGGCCACACTGTTCCTATTACCTGATGGCCACACTGTTCTTCCTACATACTGGCCACACTGTTCCTCTCACATGCTAGCGACACTGTTCCTATTACATGCTAGCCACACTGTTCATCCTGCAAGCTGACCACACTGTTGCTGTTACATGCTGGCCACACTGTTCCTATTACCTGATGGCCACATTGTTCTTCCTACATGCTGGCCACACTGTTCCTCTCACATGCTAGCTACACTGTTCCTATTACATGCTAGCCACACTGTTCATCCTGCAAGCTGACCACACTGTTGCTGCTACATGCTGGCCACACTGTTCCTGCTACATGTTGGTCACACTGTTGATGCTACATGCTGGCCACATTGTTCCTGCTACGTGTTGGCCACACTGTTGCAGCTACATGCTAGCCACACAGCCCACACTGTTCCTGCTACATGTTGGCCACATTGTTCCTGCTACATGCTGGCCACACTATTCCTGCTACGTGTTGGCAATACTGTTCCTGCAGCATGTTGACCACACTGCACCTGCTACACGTTGACCACATAGTTCAGCTACATGTTGGCTATACTGTTGCAGTTACATTCTGGCTCAAGGGCCTACTTACTGCCTATCGTATTTCTGTTACATTCTGGTCACACCACTCCTGTTACATGCTAGCCACACTGTTCCAGCAATATGTTGGTCACACTGTTCATGTTATATGTTGGTGACACTGTTCCTGGTACATATTGGCTACATAGCTCCTGCTGGCCACACTGTCCCACCTACGCCACAGCTGCACTGTCCCACCTACGCCACAGCTACACTGTCCCACCTACGCCACAGCTACACTGTCCCACCTACGCCACAGCTACACTGTCCCACCTACGCCACAGCTACACTGTCACCACACTCCCTCATTATTCTCTCCTGTCACCAGCAGCTCGTGTCATCTTTCCCTCTCCAAGCCGAGGGCCGGAGCCCGACACGGGGCGGTGGATGGCGCGCTCAGTTTGCCGGGTTCGTGTCCCGGTCGCTACAGCTCAAGTGGGGGGGGGGGGCTCCTATGCACGTGCGCTGCCTGTGTCAGGCACGGTCCTTTCCTGCGACAAGAAGCTTAAAAGTCCTAGGGCCCAAGGCGTAATCTTAAGAGTTTAAAGGTATGGGTCCATACGTAAAGGTCTAATGGAAAGAATGTATCGGTAAGGGTATAAGGCCATAGGTCATATGGTAAGAATCTATTTGTAAAGGCCTGTGAGTAAGGGTCTATGGGGAAGGGCCCAAATGTAAGGGACTGCGGTGAGGGTCTAGGGGTAAGGGTGTAACGTAAGTGTAACAGGGAAAGCTGCAGCTGTAACCATTGCCGTATCAAAGGTAAGTGAACGGGTCATATGGTTAGGTTAGTAAGGTTCACCAGTCCTAAATTATATGTGGAGAATTGTTCCTCGGGGATTTCATCGCTTATCTTCATCATGCCTATATACCCGTCATAAGGTTATTTATTTTTTTGTTGCAGATACTGCATCTGTCCTTTTTCTTTTTACGTATTTGTTCGGGTCTTCCTCTTCTTCCCAAGCTGCTGTTCCCATGGTCTGTGATCCCCTTCCTTATTTTACTTGACGTATTTATGTTCCCTGTTTCTCCTTTTTTAGACTCATGTTTATCGCCTATTCTTTAGCTTTTCAGAAAAATGCAATTTTCTGCATGATTCGGTCAATAAAATCTAATGCTGACTAACCTAATGCTAATTGGCTAAGTTGGGCTGTTGCTGAAGAAGTTTGAACTTTTATCATCGGTACTAGAGTTGTTCGTAATTTGGGGGTAGGTATGAGAGTTGCCTATTCATGAAAATTTGTATTTCAACTCATGATTTAACTACAGGAAACTCGTTTTGTCTATGTATGTAGGTTGAGGCTTAGATGATTTACTCGTAGTTTTATTATCACTAATTTTCAGGATCTAGCTATCTAGCATGTAGGCGTATTGTATTGGTGTATACTAGGATGGCATGCATTATTGGCTAGATATGAATGAAGTGTTTACAGCTGCATCATAGTATTCGTACATTCCCGAAGATCTAAGAGATCAGCTCGAAAGATTAATATGTGTGTATATTGTCTCGCCTTGAGATCACATGTGGTATACACTCAAAAATACAATGAGAAGCAGATTGTGAAATTTAGTTACCCACGACGTGAGTTTCGCCGTACAATAGCGAGATCAGCCACTTGTTTCGAAGCGATGGTATAAGACTCTCGAGATTGTCTACCATGCTGATGTACTAACCTTTGAACATCATGCAGCCTCTGAACTGTAACCCCAGTTTATCAGCATGTCAGCACTTAATTCAATAGTTGAAGTCAACGCAGCGGGCAATATTTCAGCATTGAAAAAAGGTTTACTTAGCTGAAAATGGCATTTATAGCTTTGAAAAACTCGGTAACATAGTTGCAGTTTCCTATGATAACCTGCCAAAACTTAAACAAAGTCTTAACAATTCAAGTTTAGCCGATTTTGAGCCTCCCACCTGCATGATCAGCTGAGGTACAGCGAAATATGCTTCGTGGGTGACTAAATTTCTACTTGTGTTTAGCATTATATTCTTCAGTATTATATATATATATATATATATATAGATACATACATGGACATCTTAAATAGCATTTGTATGTTAAGTTACCACAAAGAATCAACAAAGCGAAGGATATTAGAAGTTTGGCATTTTAAAATATTCAGTGAATTATTTATAAAGGTTTCCATAGATTTATCAAAAGGCAGGAAAATCTACGGATATTGGGACTAAAATTTAAGTATACTCTGCTTCGTACCTCCTTCGATTTGAAAGAAATCTACCAGATTTGAATATTGAAAGTTCGTAAATTATGCAAATATCAACAGCATCCAAGACCAGGATTAAGCGTCTTGAACTTAGTGGACAAGGATTACAAAAGAAATTTAGGGTTTTTATTTAACCCGTTCTGTCTCGGTGAATTAAACAATTGTTTTTTTTTGTGCAACAGATGAAAAAGTAACATTACATCTTTCACTACGCATTGAAGGGCTTATTTAAGTATTTTCATGGGAATTTTCGTAGATTTCCTAGTGTATTTTGAAAATCTATACATCATCTATTTGTAATTCAAGTTACCTTTCTTCATGCGGTGACTTGATAATCTTTCATCGATTCATGGGTGGAAGTTTCAATTTAACTATTTGTTATATTTCTGGAGTTTTCCAATGTTTTTAATAGTAGGTCTCAAGTTAACTACCTTTTTCTTTTTTATTTTTTTCATTTTCTTTAGTAGGATTTTCTACTTAGCCTTCTTTATTCTTTTATTTTCGGGTTTTATTTCTTAAATTTTCTCCAGTGCAGGAGTTTTCTGGTGTGTTGTGCACATCCCCCACGCACAGCCCCACCGTCCCTTTCCGTCCGCCTCCATGTCACACTACCAATTACGCACAGCAAACAACTCAGCCTAGGCTACCGTGGGGCAGGCAGGGGGTCAGGGTGGGGAAGGGAACGTTGGAGGAGGTAAAGGGAAAAAAACCCACACATCGGCGACGGAAAAATGCAACTGTTGTAAAAAAAAAGAGAGAGAGAGCGCAAAGGATTGGATCTGTGGGCTGTGGGGAGCTGCTCCCTGCAGTTAAGGGGGGAAAGTATGAAGAAAGTAATGGGCTCGGGAGCTAGCATCGTAATATTTTCATAGATTAAAATTTTTACTTAGAGTAGATTTTATACGATGCTACCAAGTATCAACTTCCAGCATTATCTACACAACGTGCTCTTGTCGTCAAAAATGGCTGAAAAAATTCTGATGCTGCATAATCCACTACATAATAAAACGCAGTTTTTGGCTGTCTGTTGCCTCACTTGGTTGATCGATTGGTTGGTCCATCTCTTCGTCACGATGTTGAGGAAAACTTCACTTGCTCTGTAAAAAAAGAAGAATAAAATGAGGTGACAGAGAGTTTGAGTCCTAAATTACTGTAGCTAATGCACTGTTTCTGGTCTGCGCTCGAACTGCTGCATTTTCTGCAACCCGCATCACTTAAAAAAGTACTATTTGATATCCTTTTGAGCCTGGAGGATCGATCATAGATGGAGTGTTTTTTTCCTGTCGTGCATAATCCATTATGCTGATGTTTTCTACAGCTGAATTTTTTCGTAGCAATTGAAACTTTATGTTGAGCTGAGGCCAAATATTTTCAGTTCTTACTGCTGCCAAATTTCAATCCTGATGGTTCAACAGCTGGGAACATCCGTAAGCAAAAACAAAAAAAAAAAAGCTTCAATAGAAAATTATTATCGTCATTTTTGACAGCTGGGTACTTTGTATATAGTATGCTTCATATCCGCGGGCTTTATTTTAGCAAAATTTCTGTCCTATAAGCAAACTCGCGAAATTTAACTCTGACTGACAGTCAAGCAAGAACAAACAAATATAAATTTACGTACTAAATTAAATAATAATATTACTAGTATTAAATTACACTAGACTTGCAACGTGGGAACGGAGAAACTCCATGAGATTGATAACCCCCACGCAACAAGCCCAGCGAATGAAGAAAAAAAGAAATAGAAGATCGGAGATCACAGAATAGCTCTGTGTACAGATCATTTAAAGCTGCCTATACCCGCACCAGCAAAGACAGAGCCATCAAGACCATTCCAAGTATCCACACATGATGGAAAAAATGAACGAGAATACCGGCCGATATGGCATCGGTTCCAAGGAAAACTCATGAAGAGCACCAGTACGCCGAGTATACCTCACCCGAACAAATGGCTCCGGAAGAAATTAGACAGTGGATGACTAGGGCCATTGTATGTTTTATACAGAAATCAGACCCCACCAACTCGGCGACGATGCGCCAGTTGACAAGGCACAACACTATCCAGCATGAACACACATCGACGAACCACTTTGTCAAGCAAACACAGATGACAATCGACAGCAGACCTCCAGACTACTGAGCAGTATTCCAGAAGAAGGAGGACATTGCAATTAAAGCAGTGATGTGTCAACTCTACCGAGCCAAACACCCTCCAAGAACGTCTCATAAGATCAGTTTTCTGCGATGCTCGTTGGGCAACCGGACGAATGTGGGGCTCAAACGTCAACTTTGGATGAAAATTGACTCCCAAGATTACAATGTCATCAACCACAGGAAGTGACACACCATCCAGTATGAGTGCGGGGAAAGGAGGTCTCACTGTACGTGACCTAGAAACGAGCTGTATTATTAAGTACTGATGAAAGCATTACACGAAACTCATTGAAGCATTCATTACACGTGGTGCACAAGGAATGTAGCTTATTTCTAGGTTATATAGTGGGGGGAGGGAATAAATATTCGTACACCATGAAATTGTGTTTTTTATCGACCGAACAATAAATAAATATATTAATACAGTATTTGTCTATGTGCGTAAATTACATACATGCAACAAAAAACAAGAAAATTCCTCTACAGTAGAAATTATATAATAATTTATCTTTTTTGGGCTGATAAAAGTATTTGTACAACACACACACAACAAAAGATTTTAAATCAACTTTGAATCTTTTGTGGTGTAGCTTTTGCTTAGTTCAACGGCAATTAATCCCTTTCTATAGTTTTTTACCAAGCTTTGACATGTTTCCCGGAGGGATTCCAGCCCATTCTTTCTTGCAGATTTCTTAGAGTTCCGGAATGGACTTCGGCTTCTTCGCATGAATGTTAATTTCAGAAATCGCCATAAATTTTCTATCGGATTCAAATCCGGAGACTGGCTTGGCCATTCTAGTTGTTGTACATGATTATAGGTGAACTATTTCTTCGTGGTTTTCGCCGTATGTTTTGGGTCATGATCCTGCTAAAAAAAACGAATTCATGCGGTAGCCCGAGTTGTCCTTCCTCAACACATGGTTATCTGAATTTAGTTCAAATAGCTCTATTTTAGTCTCATCCGACCACAACACGTTTTCCCACAACGACTCAGGTTTATCCTTGCGTTCACGGAGCAATTTCAGACGAGCTTCCCTATTTCGTTTCGACAGCAGGGGGGTTTTGTGAGGAGTTCGAGAATGTAAACAGCTTTGGTGCAGCTTGTGGCTTATTGTACGAAGGCTAACGCATGTCCCTGCTGCTAGCAAGTTCTCTTGAAGGTCTTTGAGAGTATTCATGGTGCAAGATTTTTTATTCCTCCCCCCCCACTGTATAAACAGAGGAGATATCGCAGTGGTCTTACATTCTAGCAGAGTTACTTGAATACAGGCAGCGCCGCAGCAGCAACATCAGCTTTGGCTGATTCTTTCTATGACTGTTAGGTATGTTAGGTAAATTAGGTTAGGTAAGTTAGGTTAGGTAAGTTAGGTTAGGTATGTTAGGTTAGGCTAGGGTTAGATCACGCTCCTTAGGTTGAAATGGTGTTTGACGAGTAGATGAAATACGTTTAAGAACAAGGACGTGTTAGGATAGTGTAAAACGGGTTCCGTTACCGCCGCACAAAACAGCCGATGTCCAGTGTTTAGAGACAAAATATTGATTTTTTTTCCTCTGGGAAATCCTTGAAGCGTTGATAACATACAAAAACGGGAGTTTCAAAGGAGTATTCATTTGTTTGCCGTCATTTTATGGTTGTGCGGACCACTTGTGAAGAACAAAACGATTGAATTTTCGAAGGTCGAGACTAATATTTTTGTAATCTTGTCTCCAACTGTTAAGAGTTTAGGGACTTAGTTGGGGACTTAGTTTAGCGACTTAGTTGCCCTTGAAGTCGGGGAGGATGAGAAAAATAACAATAATGGGTTTAGGGTACAGGCAAGACACAATTAATATAACGTCTCGTAATTACAACACTTCTGATGTAGTGAAGGGGCGAATATTCGCATCCGCAGAACAACCGCACCTTTTTCGACATCCGCATCAGCGGATGCTAACATGGTAACATCCGAATCCGCGGATGTCAAAACTTTAAAATCCATAGCAAAGGAGGCGCGAATGATCAGGTATATCACTATACACTAAGCTCATCCACAGTGTTGAAAACTGCAAATTCTCACTTGGATTGAAATGTGTGCAAGCGCTGTCCCTGTCTATAAAGTAACATCTAAGTTTTCTTCCCAAGTGTTGTACAAACTGCCGTCGTGAGAGGGTGTGTGTGTGTTTGTGGTGGGGCGAATATTCGCATCCGAAGAACATCTGTACCCTTTTTGACATCCGCATCTGCATCCGCGGTTGTCAAGATGGCAACATCCGCAATTGCATCGGCATCCGCGGGCATCCAAAAAATGACATCCGACTCATCACTCTAATCTGATCCTATAACATGAGATGCAATCTTATTTTACATGCAAAAAAATTGCATTCCTAATTAATTTCAGGGCAGCATTTCAGCGTTAAGTGATCTCAGTTTTTTACGAATATATTCACGTGGTTGTTCTTCCCTGCGAGCGATTTCATTGCACTTTTAATTTAATGTAGGAATATTGGTCATGCTTTTCAACCGGTTCTCACTTGCAAGCGACATTTCTTGTTTTTCACTCGACTTTTCACACTACGACCATTTCGCACAAACTTGTACTTTATAAATATTTTTCTTTGCTTCTTTAGCGTTTTTAAAGGTTCTGCTTGAAAATTTGATTTTAGTCTTTAAAGTTTGAAAATTTTTCATCTAACTTATCAATTTTTTTAGCAGGTTATTAAGGCATTATTGCAGCAAGGCAGCAGGCAAGTAAGCCAGTAAAACAGCAATTCAGCAAGGCAGTAAAACAAAAAGGCAGCAAGTCTGCAAAAAATGTAGTAATTCATTAAGTCTGCGGGGCATTAAGGTTACAAGGCAGCAATTCAACGAGTCAGTAAGTCTGTAAGGCAAAAGGTAGTAATTTAGCAAGCTAATAAAAACGTAAGGCAGCAAGACCTGGCACAGATCCATTAAATGTGCAGAGCACGGATCAATTAATGTGCAGCACGTGGATCCATGAATGTGCAGAGCACAGATCCTTTATTGTGCAGAACACGGATCTGTTAAATATGCAGAGCAGTCTCCACTAAATGTGCAGAGCACGAATTCGCTAAAGTATGGTTCCATTAAATGTACAGAGTATGGATCCATCATGTGTAGGGCACGGATCCATTATCCGTTAATGTGCAGAGCATGGATCCTTTAATATGCAGAGCACAGCTCCATTAATGCGCAGAGCATGGATCAATTAGTGTAGTGGATACGGATCAATTAATGCGAAGAGCACGGATCCATTAAATGCGCACAGCGATGATGATTAATGAGCAAGGCAAGGATTTATTAATGCGCATAACACGGATTTTTTAAATGTTCAGAGTATAGATCCATTCATGTGCAGAGCACGGGTCCATTTATGTGCAGAGCGCGGTCCTATTATATGCGCAGAGCACGAATCCATTAGATGCGCAGAGAATGGATCCATTAACGTGGAGAGCAAGGATATGTTAAACATGCAGAGCACACGAATCCATAAATGTGCAGAGCACGGATCCATTAAATGTGTTGAGCACGTATCCATTCATGAGTAGAGCACGGATCCATTATACATACAAAGCACGGATTCATTAAACCTACAGAAAACCGATCCATTCAACACTCAGGTAACGGATCCAATAAACAAGAAGTGCATTGGTTCATTCAACACTTACCACGCAGATGCATGCCCCTTCGGGCACATGGACCCGACCATTTAAAACATAGTAGTCTACTCCGTTCAACAACAACAGCAACAAAACTGGTGGATCCATTGTGCACAGGACCCATAGATCCATACAACACACGCCACACAGATCCGTTAACACACAATGCACTGATCAGCCAACCCACGAATCTAGAGCAACACGCAACGCAAGGATCCACCCAGTACATAACGCTCGGAACCAAGCAGCACACAAAGCTCGGATCCTCCGAGCACACTACGTACGGATCCACCGCAGCACACAACACACGAATCCATGAAGCACACAGCGCACGGATCCCCAAAGGACACAACGCGCAGATCCATTGCGGCAAATAACGCACGGATCCACCACAGGAAACAATGCACTGATCCACGCAGCATACAGCGCATGGATTCACGTAGCACATAGCGCACGGATCCACGCAACTCACAAGGCTCGGATCTACTGCAGCACACAACACACAAATCCACGCAGCACACAACGCACGGATCTACCGCACCACACAACTCAAGGATCCTCACAATACACGGACTAGCCCAGCATACAACGCATGGATCCACTGTTAACACAACGCACTAATCCACGGAGCACACAACGCACGCATCCACGCAACATACAACGTACGGATCCACGGAGCACACAACGCATGGATGCACGCAACACGCACTACGTACGCGTGTGCCCACAGCAGCACATAACAACGCCCCTTCGGTGGCGGCGCGGCTGACGTCATGGCGCCGTTGCCATGGCAGCGGCGTTCGTCTGTAGCGATATTGTACTGAAGCCACGGCTGGAAAGTTCATAGGTATCCCAAGACACAATTAACTATGCACTAATGATCGGTCCCCTAACCAAAGGTTGAAAGCCCCGGAAAATGGTTTGTGGCCGTTATTTACTGGGGCGGCACAGGATTCTGCTCAAGTCAAGTGTACCGCAAAGTATTTAGGGTTATTTCTGCTCCTGTGATGAGATAGTAATTTGAAAAATAATCAGGAGATACAGGGTAGGCAATAGTGCATAGGGTTAGGTTACCTAGGTTAGTCCGTCCTACTTTATGGGGAGTTACGGTCTCGGTGAAATCCAAGTGTGACGCCAGCCTTCTTCGGCCTTGAGGGATAACTTGCCTTTGGGGCCCTTACCAGGCAGTAAATCGGTAAAGGCACAAAGCAGCACTGCAGCAAGAAGGCAAGGTAGTAAGCCGCAAGACAGTTCAGCTACGCGACATTAAGGTAGGAAGGCAGCAAGACACTATTAAGCAAGGGAACACGTCAGTATAGCAGCGAGATAACAAGACAGCAAGTCGGCAAATCTACAAAGTACAAAGTCAGCATGGCAGTAAGGCAGCAAGTTACCTATTGGCAGCAAGATAACGAGGCAGCAAGTCTGTAACGTAGCAAGGCAGTAAGACAACAAGGCAGTAGTCAGTAAGGCAGCAAGACAATACTGCAGCAAGCCAATAAACAGCAAGGCACCAATTCAGTAAGGTAGCAAGGCAGCAAAGTAGTAAAGTAGTAAGCGATTAAAGCAACAGGGCAGTAAGTTAGCAAGGCAGTAAGTCAGCAAAAGCAGCAGGGCCTCATAGTAGTAAGCTAGCAAAAGCAGCAAGGCCGCAAGGCAGTAAGTCAGCAAAAGCATCATGGCAGCAAGGCAGCAAGGCCCCAGTGCCACTTTGCTCTCACGCCCCACGAGCTCTTAAGGCCACAGCCACTTAGCGCCGCAGCAGCCGAGTGCCAGTGGCATGAGTGGTGGCTGGGTGGAGTGTGTGCGTGTGAGTGTGCGTGTCTCTAGGTGTGTAGCTTATAAGTGTGAGGATCTTTTTTACGTAAGCGTGTGCATGAGCTTTGGAGGTCGGTGTATTAAGGGCAGAAAGTGTAGTAGAAATTAGGACATACGCGCCGTTCGAATGGTATGACTGGCTAACCGTGTAGTAAGTTTTGGAATGGTGGGAGTATGAAAGAAATGTTTCCTAATATGGATGCAGAGCCAAACAAGTTAGGGGCGCAGCACCCTGAGGTATTTATTCTTATAAGTAACATTCCTAAAGCTAACTCATGGGACAAGAGTTGCGATAGGTATGTGGATTAACCCTAGTGGGCAGATACTGTTCACCCGGTCGACACGAGAGAAGTGACAGAGTAGCCCAATTTTGGAAAAATATAATTTTTTCATATTTTTGTCTGATGCTGATAAAAAAAAGAAGTTTTAGACTTAATAATAAACATACTACAGTTTGGATTACGGCGCGTGTTATATGTGATGTAAAATCTTTAATCTTATATATACTGTACAGGGTGTCTCAGAAAAAAGGTTATCCAAGTTTAATAACTTATTATTTGAATTCTGCTCTACTCATATATATTTAGTAGCCATGGTAATAAAACTTAGAACAAGAGCTTTCAAATGAGACTAGTACACGCCTTTTTACCCTACCGTATAGATGAATAACAGCTACATAAACTTATGTCATCGAAACTGCATTGGTGCACTTCATTGATATGGACTTCGATATGATGAATCATTGATAAACATATTTAATAGGAATAATCATTGATACAAACATGATAAAGGTACAACTGTTCTTAATCTCTAACATTTAAGCGCCTAACGATTCGACATGGCCACCTCCTCTAAGCAAGCAAAGCTCACATGTCACATGTCACCAACTGCTCGCCTGATCATGTCTGGATTGTTCTTGAGATCATCCACTTCTCTACGAATTCGATCCAGCAAATCCTCCGGGTTACGCGGTACTGTGGTGTAA
>LQNS02277217.1:431744-445723 GCA_001587735.2 Parhyale hawaiensis | reverse complement strand
TGACAGTGTTGCGCGAGCCGCATGGTGCAGTGACAGTGTTGCGCGAGCCGCATGGTGCAGTGACAGTGTTGCGCGAGCCGCATGGTGCAGTGACAGAGTTGCGCGAGACGCATGTTGCAGTGACAGTGTTGCGCGAGCCGCATGGTGCAGTAACGGAGTTGCGCGAGCCGCATGGTGCAGTGACAGTGTTGCGCGAGCAGCATGGTGCAGTGACAGAGTTGCGCGAGCCGCATGGTGCAGTGACAGAGTTGCGCGAGCCGCATGGTGCAGTGACAGAGTTGCGCGAGCCGCATGGTGCAGTGACAGAGTTGCACGAGCCGCATGGTGCAGTGACAGTGTTGCGGGAGCCGTGTCGTGCAGTGACAGAGTTGCGCGAGCCGCATGGTGTAGTGACAGTGTTGCGGGAGCCGAGCGGTGCACAGTGGCTGTGTTGCGCGAGCCGCATGGTGCAGTGACGGTGTTGCGCGAGCCGTATGGTGCAGTGACGGTGTTGCGCGAGCCGTGTGGTGCAGTGACAGTGTTGCGCGAGCCATGCGATGCAGTGACAGTGTTGCGCGAGCCGTGTGGTGCAGTGACAGTGATGCGCGAGCCGTGCGGTGTAGTGGCAGCGTTGCGCGAGCCGTGCGGTGCAGTGACTGCGTTGCGGGAGCCGCATGGTGCAGTGACAGTGTTGCGCGAGCAGTGTGGTAAAATAAGTAACAAGATAACACACCTACCAGCAGTATCGTTAGCTCCGCCCACTTTCTCAGGCTGTGACGTCAGGTGGATTGACAGCAAATTGAGGTACTCTTGTCTTTCCTTGCACTTCAAATGTAAAAGCGATGAGAATTGGCTTTTACTAGAAACGGTGAAAAGTGCTTGTTTTTAGGAAATAAATATTATTCGCATGTCATAATGTTGTACAAATTCATGTTATCAGGCAAAACAAGAAAGACTATTAGAACAGTATTTTTACAGCTCTTCACTAATTTGGAAAAAAATATTGTTGAAGTACGTGTCTCTTAGAACACCTGAAAATCGAAAATCGCACCGTTTCAATACAAGAATTCCACTTAATTCCACTTAATAAAAGTCCACTTAATAAAAAATGTTGTCCTTCTGAGGGTTACTGAATTTATGTTGTTGCAGTCTAATTAACAAGACGGCTCCTGTAGAAATTTCACAGAGTAGATTTCTTCTTCCATGATGCCTGTACCCTTATACTAGTGATAAAGTGTGAAAATATATGTTCCAGTGAGGATTTGCAGCTGAGAACTCACTGTTAATACTCCCGAAATTTCGCCAATGGTACCCTATTTTTTGCCTATCTTATACTGAGAGCGTAACCCTTATAACCCTTTGGACGACAAAGTTTTTCCTGTTCTAACCGTCAAGCAGCGTGCTTCGTTTGTATCCCATTTTCTATCTTTTATTTTTTTTCGATTTTTTTTCTATCTGTGTGAGAGGGTTCTGTTCTTTATGCTTACATGTGCCTAATTAGCTTCAAAGCTATAGAGAGGCTTGAGTGCGAGTTTTTACAAAAGGTTATTCAATCGTGTATTGTTCTTTTATTTTGAATTTTATGTGTCTCAAACTCAATAAACTTTATTATTATTATTATTATTAACGTGCAGACGGTGGATAGATGATGAAACCACAAACAGTATAACACTAAAGATACTGACGAAAATGCCATACTGAACGCCGTTTAGTCCAGTGCATCACTGCGGTGTCCATTTTCCTCCATCATAAACCATATTACTCCGATGTGACCAGGAAGAAGGATCTAGTGTCATCCTTCCTGAGTGTGTTTATTCCTCATTTTTACCAATATTATTGACTAACAACATACGGATTTTTATCATTAGGTTTTGTTAGTCTCTAACTTGGAGAATATACCAGCATTGTAACAGCAATTTATGGTAGGAAGTGCTGAACAGAACAATGTGGTTTCTCTTGTTTAATAATTTCACATCGGTACGAGTTCCCTATAGTTTGCTATTGTCTTAATGCTCTATGAAAGAGAGAAACCCATCATGGGCTACTCTCAGTCCTCAGCTGTTCTTAGCATATTAGATACTAGTTATTGTAGTATTCACTTTAAAAAATGCCATGTGCGTTTCAGTTCCAGTAATATCTGCATCTAAACCAGTGAGACGCACCCGCCTCCGGGCAGGGAAGGATCTCAATAGTAGCCCACTCTATCTGTCAAGGTATTCATATTTTATATAGATTTGATACTCCTGATAGACTATTGGGGTACTCTGCTCTTCAGGTATTTAAATGGAAATTTTAATTTAATTTTGAAATATTTTCCCCCTCCAGTTGAACTGCGTCTTCATGGTCTGCACTTGCTTTATATTTCAAGTTCTTATTCTAACACGAAAGATAATACATTTTTTAACATTGCGAGGTCCCATCATTGAGACTGTGGCCAGGCAAGCCCACTTCGCCCAAAAGACCAGACGTTTTTCGTGTGTTTTTGGGCTTTTGACGGCCAGGCTTTCTAAATTCGAGGCTTAACGAATCTCAGGAAGCAGGACTGGAAGAATAGCGTGGAAAAGGTGAACCATCTCCAGATTTTTGGATGAGGGGGTCAGGAGTGGGCGGGTGGGGGGATCAGAGGGGGGCCAGGGGGGCAGCTGAATGTTCCTGTAGGGGCTGGAGTGGCTATCGAGGGCGTATTTATGCGACAGGGAGAAAAATAGGGAGAGCGCAGCCAGATGATAGGTAGGGCCCCTGGCAGATAAGGAGTGGGTGTTCCAAACAAGCGTTGCATGGCGGCGACGGGTGGGTGTTTGTGTGTTTGGACGTATTTCTGTGTGTGTTCAAAAGTGCTTCTGTCTGTCCATACGCACGCGTTTGTGTATGTGTGTTGGGGGGATGGGTCAGCTTGTATCATTGTATACGAACAGCCTTTCCGTAGCATAAGAGTTAATTCGTCTAAGTGCCAAGGTACTTGCGTTTTTGTTTGTGTATGCAGTTTCAGCTTGAGTGAGTGTGTATATTATAGCCTTAGAGGTATATACAGATTATTTATAAATGGTCCCTAAAAGTTTTGTGACCCTTAAAAAACTTATATGAGACAAAGCAAGCCAATTTGTAATCACAGAAAGAAATATTATTTTTCCGTATTGTTTCATATTTGAAAATAAGCTGTATTGCTTGGAATAAAATAACCATAGAACAAGCGAATGTTCAACCATAACTGTGCTGCACAAAGCTGGCATGACTATATCAGTGATTTTGAACTTTATCAGTTGGCTGAAAAAATAATTGCGCGTTCATCTGTCGAACTATTTGTTGATTCAGAAATATTGAAATTCAGAATCGTAAAAGAACTGGATATTTCAGGTCAGCCCGGACTACCGCGCTCAAGAATGGTGTCAGGTGCAGAAGTTCAAGGAATCCACACCGATCTGTGAGGAACATGGCTGCTGAGCTGAATGTTTCAAGAGAGTCAGTAAGGCGAGTTGTCAAAAAAAAAAAAAAAAAAAACTGTGAGTTGCTTTTCTGAAATGCACCAACGTTCGTAGCCTGACAATGGATTGAAGAAAAAGAGGATTGCAAGATGGTGTACACTGCTCAAAACTCACTACTAGGAAAGCTCGCTTTTCATATGCAAATAGCTTTTCACTGTGCAGCAAGCTCACAATAGCCAAAACAACGGCGCTCTTGAATAAATTATCAATCATGTTCAGATAATGCTAGAAATGTCTACTAAACGCAAAAGCCCACGTCAGTGACTGTCTGGACAGGAATGTCTTTAAAGGGCAACAGACCTCTTGTTTTTGTTCCAGAAAGAGGGCTATGAAAAACATATCTTTGAGCCTGTAGTGTAGAGCTTGAGCCACAACTTGTTCAACGGTGGGCCTTTTTTCTTTCAGCAGGCTGGGGTGACTGCTCACACTGCCAACAAGTCTCAGAGATGGCTTTGCGACAATGTCCTGGATTTTTGCTTCATCAAAAATGACCACCCTGAAACCGTGGCCTTAACCCGATGGACTTCAGCGTCTAGTCCATCTTCAGGGGGTCACTTCTCATGTAAAATCTCACCGATCAGTAGCAACTTTGAAACAATTTCTCGATAGTGAATGAGATACAGTGTCTAAAAACATTTTGCTCGCTGCCGTTGAAGCATGTCTGCAATGAGAGGTTGAAACAAAGAAACGAGGCGGTATTGTTGAATAAGTTTTTGAAGTACCAATATTGAAGGTGTAACAAAGAAATAAAAACACTTTCAAATATATTTGTTGGGACTTGGCTGAGTTGTTTTGTTTAATCTTTGTATAATAGCACTTTTGGGATGCCCTTTCTGCTTTGGTATAATAACGTGCCTGCGTTTTCATGCATAAAGGAGCGCGCGTATGTCTGCCGACGTATATTTGCGCATAGGTGTATACTTGAGTGCATCTTCTTGCGCTCGTTCCCACAGGAGTGAATTTCTTTATTTTTTATTGCATCTGCGTCAAAGTCAGCTGGACTCACTTGATACTTAAATTCTATTTCAAACATTTGTAGATCAACAGATCCATTTTTCCGTAGTCGCCATAGTACACTGAGTAGTTAACAAAAATGCATTTCATCCTGTGCCACTTAAAAATGTTGATCTTGAACGTTTTTCAATCTTAACCCTGTAAGGGCCTAAATGCTTCATGAACGCCGTATCAAGATCAAGTACCACTATTCCTAGGAGAACCTGACGTATTTATTGGCCTTTACGGGCTAAAATTCCCTGCAAGAGTGAGGCGTACCAAGCCGGTGACGCTGTTGAAGTGTGAAGATTTTAGCAGCACAGTAGAATAAATTTTGGTAGACGGAACAATTTTATAAGTAATTTCAAAGACTCTGATATTTTAATGTTGAAAGTGGACCAAGGATTGCCGTTCCCAGTAATGCAGTAGTGGGTATCTGTGCATCTATAGCCCTGATAAGAAAACGGCATTGCATCAACATCGTAATTGCTGAGAGAGCTACTGGACGTGAATAATGCAATAAATAGGTCAGAACCACAGGCGGCAAAGCCCGCAAAGAGGGCTGCAGGGCGGAGAAAGCCCCTCCTTCCAAAAAAATATTACCGCATGGCCTCTAAGGGCTCTGGTAATGACCGATCCATGACCAATATCTTACTTGTTTTCTCTCTCCGGTTCCTGTGTACCGCGTCCGTAGCCTGAATTTATAGTCAAGTAGGCAACCTGTGACACTTTAATCACTTCTATTTCAAAATATCAATTACGTAGATTTTGCTATCCCGCCCTAACCCACTCCATCTTATCCCATCCTCATTTGGTCCACTCCATCCCATTCTATTTATCACCTTTAAATTTAAATAAACATTCACACGATCATTACTTTGTGTTTGTTTTTCTTCCCATCTCGGCAGTAAATAGAGGAAGTCAGCACCCTGGCCCTCGAATCCTCGCCGGGAGTGGGCTTTCTGGTCAGTCTAGAGTCGCCAATCTCACCTGGCCGATGCACTCAATCACTAACGGATGCAAAACCATTGCAGGGAAATACATCTAAGAGGTAAAAATTTTGAGATCCATAATAATTCAGCACCTTTAGAAGGTTAAAAACGCCATTTTTCGTTTGATATTACAACCCCTTCCAGTTCCCAGCGGTCCCTTACAGCCTGTCCCTTATAGCTCCTTAGAGCCACTTACAGGCCCTTGCTGCTACTTACAGCCCTTAATTACAGCTCCTTTTGGCGGTTTACAGCTACTTGTAGCACCTTACAACTACTTATAGCCACTTGCGGTCACGTTATTACAGCCTTTACGGCCACTTACAGCTTCTTGTAGCACCTTACAGTCACGTATAGGCCGTTGCGGCTACTTACAGCCCTTAATTACAGCTCCTTTTGGCCATTTACAGCTACTTGTAGCCCGTTGCGACCACTTAAAGCCCCTTGCAGCCACCTAATTACAGCCCTTGCTGCCACTCACAGCCCCTTGCAACCACCTAATTACAGCCCTTGCTGCCACTCACAGCCCCTTGCAGCCACCTAATTACAGCCCTTGCTGCCACTCACAGCCCCTTGCAGCCACCTAATTACAGTCCTTGCTGCCACTCACAGCCCCTTGCAGCCACCTAATTACAGCCCTTGCTGCCACTCACAGCCCCTTGCAGCCACCTAATTACAGCCCTTGCTGCCACTCACAGCCACTTGCAGCCACCTAATTACAGCCCTTTCGATCGCTTAGACCCCCTTGCGGTCACCTACCACTACTTACAGCTCTTGCCGTCATTCGCAGTTACTTACAACACCTTGTAGCCACTTGTAGCAATGTGCATCCACTTACGACCAGTTGTAACAAATTGCAGCCACTTACTACCCAGCTACATAAGCACAGAAAACCCGGAGGTAAAGACTTCCGGATTCTTTTATTGTTACGGGTGAGGCGAGGTCCTTAGTGCCAGAGATCATAAAAATAAAATAACAGTAACTAGAGCACTCTGATAGCACATACCTCTGCCTAGCAAGGCAATGTTAACAAAAATTCAACTTGCTCTTGAAACCAAGATTTCACTTCTATCATTAACAAAAAAATTTGGTCATTTGTGCCTCTTGACGTTTCTAAGAGTTCCTGTAATTTTCTTGATGATCCGTCAGTAACGTTTTGATGATGTTCTGATACTGAAAATTATATCAAACAGTCAAACACACAGTCGGCAGGACTCAAATTTTGGCCATTTGTGTCTTTTAACATTCCTAACAATTCCTACAAATTTCAGGAAGTTCTGTTCGTAACTTTTTGGGTTATATTTCTGACAAACTTGAGAACAAACAGAGACAAACGTACAAACAAACGGACAAACAAATCATCTCGAAAATATAGTCATTTGCTCCTCGTAACATCCCCAACAGTTCCTGGAAATATCATGAAGATCTGTTCAAAACTTTTTGAGTTATATTATAAAAAAAAGAGACAGACTAACAGACAAATAAACAAATGGTTGAACGGATCTTCACCAAAAGTTCAGCGTCTGTCTTTCTTAGCGTGCCTAACAAATCCTGAAAATTTCGTAAAAATCCGTACATAACTTTTTGAGTTATCTTGGGGACAGACTAAAAGACAAACAGACAATTTCGACGAAACATAATCTTCTTGCGGCGTTGTTAATAACATAGGATATTTTCTCAGTTGAATGCCGAGCCTAACGTATTACTCTATCAAAAGTGAGATCCGATGCAGAAGTTAATACCGCAATTCAGCTTCTGCAGGGCGCCGCGACAGCCCCAAATTTTGATAGGGTAGGGGTGCAGTACCCTGAGGTATTCGTTGTTAAATCTAGCATAGAGAAAAGATTCAAAGTTGGCATCAAGATTTATTGTAGGGGGTAGTCAGAGTTCACTCGTTATTAACGAAATAATACAGGTAACGTAAATTTGCATAGACATGTTGGTCTGACATTTTTTATCGTAGCCGTGATAAAAAATAAAGAACTTTAAAGTTAGAATAGACGTATTAGAATAAGAGATACGGTGCACATTAGAAACTAAACTTAAGAACTTTGACGGGGACTCTGCAACATATGATGGACAATAATTTTTATTCGTGCTTCATGGTCCTTTGGGACTGACCATCAAGTCATACTTGGTTTCTGTTACGTGAACATCCGCCTATAAAGGTTATGATATTAAAACTTGCCCCTATCATCTTTCTCTGTATTCTATCAAGTGCATAAAAGGATAGATTGGTACTTGACTTACACTAGCGGCCAATCAGTGTGCATACGTCATTAAAACCAGTAACTTATTTTTCGTATAAAGCGATACGGGATAACAGCATTTTTTCCTATTCTAGGTTAGTGATAAAAAAAAAATTCCGAATTCACCCAGAATTATTACAATTAGAACTAGTGCGCGCTGAGAGCATAACTCCGCCAAAAAAGGCAAGGGTAACGAAGCATTCAAATTGCATCTGAAACTGTGACTTTCTTTGTATCACTACCAAAATTTAATCATTTGTGCCTCTTAACAGTAATAACAGCTTCTGTAATTTTCTTGAAGATCCGCTCACAACTTTTCGAGTGATGTTGCTAAAAAACACACACAGGTAAACCGATCATCGCTAGAATATAAGAATATAATCATGAATGTCTTTCAACAATACTAACAATTCCTGTAAGTTTGATAAAGATCCGTTCATAACTTTTTAAGTTATTTTAACAAACATCATAGTCACAAAAAATTAATTATTTACTCTTCGTGATGTGCGGAACGACTCTTGAGCATGGCATTGAGAAAAATGAGGCAGACAAACAAACAAACAAATGAACAGATCTTCACCAGAAGTTAATAATCTGTTCCTTCTAACATATCTGACAATCGTGTAAATTTCGTGAAGATCCGTCCATGATTTTTTAAATTATTTTGGTGACATACAGACAAATCAATGAAAATATACCCTCCTTGCCCTGAGGTAAATACGGTGTGCGTTGCTTATTAAGGTAAGAGCAAGAGCTATTGATACCTAATCGAGATGTTTGAAGAATTTTCAAACATGGAAAAAAAGTTAAAAAGAGCAATTTAGAAAATTTGGACCCACTGAAATTTCTGCCAAGGGCGACCAATAGGAAACCCTCGTATTAAGAGTGACAGTCTACAGTAAGAAGGTCGCATTCTTAAGGTAAGGAGTTGGAGAGTCATGACGGCACAAAAGCGCTCTAGTAGCCATGTATGGCACTCAGAATATATTGCAGTGAGGGCGTAGCTTAAGAAGGGGAGTGAGGGGAGGGACTGAGGGGAGGCTGACGGAGTGATTGAGTAGTAGGGAAATCAGCAGGAAATTAGAAGTGAGGGAGGATAAGTGAGGGGAAAAAACGAGGCCAGTCAGCTTAAGAGCCGAGAGGCATCGGCCAACTTTCCCTAAGTTTTTCCCCATCTTGGTTTTTCTTCCGCCCGACGGCGGGAAGGAGGGAGGGTGGGTGAAGGTCCCAGACAGTGCTGCTCAGGCAACTTGTGGGAGGAACAGCATTTATATCTCCACGCAGTTTACTTATACCTTGACTGTTGCAGTTATTCTGTCAGTTGTGCTTAATTATACAATTAGTGTAGTTGAATATCCTTACAGATAAAATGCAAAGTCTATGGATGACGATCTGTATTGTGTTTTACACAATACATTATGTTACAGTAATCGATGTACAAGAGGTTTCGAAAGTGCAGGTAATTGATGCACCCGCTGGTGGATCAACGCAAAATAAAAGATTTTCGTGAATGAAAAAAATGAGCTCTAAACACCGTAGTAGTAGGAAGGATACAGACTGCAAACCCTAACTAGGAAACCCACATGCACTGGTTTGTGCTGAAGGTAAATCCTCTCCTCTGAATCTTCTCTCTTCCGCCCCAACTAACTTGACGTCTTAAAGATACGCAGATCTGCAGCTATGAAGTGCTTGCGTGATCCTCTTTTTGTCGGATGTTTTTTTCTTTTTTCCTTTATCATCTAAATGATACTGATATATTAGCGGAAACTCATAGAGGGCCGGGGCCTAAGTCCCGGCGTCTCTCTGGGAATGGGCCTGTTGGTCCGTCTACTGCCGGCTAACTAATCAAATCTAATCTAGTGCCCAGAAGAGCGTCCGGGTGCTGTCAACAAAAGTTTGGATGAGCCACGGTGTCAATGATGGAAAGCTCATGTGAAATCTCTCCCCTCAGTAAGGTCAGTAACCGCCATAAGACTGTGAGTGACAGAAGTGCTGACGATGCATTGCTGAGCACGAAGACTTTCATTCCCGGTTCGGGAACAGAAGGGCGAATTCGTGACTACGAGCGAGGCAACGCCTCGAACCACTGAGCCACTGGGGCAATATTTGTCTTCAGCAAATTAGTTAATTGTGAAATATTGCAATTGCAACAACTTTCACGCTGCGCTGACGAGTTGAAAGCACGGATAATGACGTGTATTTTTTTTGTATTATTTAGGTGCTTTTTTTAACCTACTAAAGGTGTCTTTGAATTCTGCTGCTAAGTCGACCCCAGAAGGTTAGACGTGTCCAAAGCTTCAGAGAGAAGTGTTGCTTTCGCTACTTTAAACTGTGCTTCATGTTTTAGCAGTAACCCGATTACGCTTGTGACGGTCAAAAGCTCCATTTTACGGATCAGGATCAGCATCACCTCTGCACAAGACGGGTGGTGTTTGTAATACCACCTGGACCTCGTCCGAAGAATCATCAAGACAATGATTGAGTTATTGTTTTGCCGTCTCAAGGGTAATAGCCTTGAGTTCCACCTCTAAAAAACAAATGAAAAGGGTGAAGTCTAGAATAACGGTCACAGCTCAGTTTGACCTTGCTGAGCTAATGGATAACACCCTGAGGTACTACACTGAGTGAGGCGCTTCTTTCCCATTTATTTAAGGTCAAGTACACAGAATTAACGCCAACTGTGACATGTAATTGTAAATGACTGTTACAGTTAACATCAGTTTCAGTTCATTATCTCTAGCAGAAATATGTCATTGCATCATGTTAGTACGTGGACATATTATACATGTAGTCGACCAAGAATCAACGCTTAAAATTCCGATAAAAGTTTTATTTTCGGTGCTGACAACGTCCAGATGCAGCATGTAAATTTTAATAATTTTTTCTGCCAAGTTACTTTCAGGAGGCAACTACACCTGTGCCAAGGAGTTTTATTTATTTATTTTTCTTTACGATAAGTAACGTGCTTTCTCGGTTTCCTGAAATAGCCTAACGTGTCTTCTTGACCTCTGAATACCCTAATGTACATTTTTTTGGTCTCTTGAAATTGCCTAAGGTGCCTTCTTGAAAAATGCTAGTTTCCTAAAAAATACGTCAATTCCTCTTGTTCATTTCGACCAATTTTATTCCAACGAGTAACTAATCTTCTCTCGGGTACCGCTATAGGTAGAGGCAAATCAACAAACAGCTTTAAGTTCCAACTTTGTCGAAAGTTCCGATATCCCGTTAATGCTGCAAATTTACCGTAAGAAGCTAAGACATCATTCATATTGTGTCCAGTGAACTCATCGTATCTTGCGAATGAAAGCAACCCGTTGCCGTTAAGCGAAGGTGAGGACGCATAGGCGACATTGTTACTCGCTTATTTCATGTCCTTGTCCATCAGCAATGTTTGGCAAGGCACAGTGTTTGTCGTACTGTCATCCCGCGAGGTTGTGATATGCAGCGGGCTGTCGGTGTCAGTGAGGGCTGAGTTGCTCCTAACC
Source organism: Parhyale hawaiensis (assembly GCA_001587735.2). NCBI lineage: Eukaryota > Metazoa > Arthropoda > Malacostraca > Amphipoda > Hyalidae > Parhyale > Parhyale hawaiensis. The sequence goes on along the minus strand of LQNS02277217.1, from coordinate 434,546 downwards.
CATAATGACCGAAACAAAATTTTCATCTCCAGAACTGAGCAGCTTTATCTGCAACTAGAGGCCACACGGTTTTTCGGGTGTAGTTCAAAAACTAAAATTTTTAACGAGAGCAAAACTGAATATGTATTTGTTTGTTGTCAGACAAGGAAATCTTTATATATCTATGTATGTATATATATATATACATGGATGATAGTGAGAACTAAAACGCCTCGTGGCGAAAAGCTTCACCCACGAGAGAGGGCGAGCAGAAATTGAAAATGCTAAGCCCGTAGTTTTGGATTTTTTTTACATAAAATGAAATTATGTTGATAGCTCAATATTGCTCCTGACCGTTTTTTGGTGGAAGGCCCTAGAAAAGTATATACAGTATATAGACAAGTAAACACACACAAAACATAATCCCCTTTTTTATTTCGTTTACGGGTGCTGAAGAAATCAAAAATGGAAAAAAAGCAACACAAGCACAGCTATAAGTCGTGGCCGGGCCTCATTTTGCAACAGCTAGCTTCGGTCGCTTCCATTTTCACTTTACGATCCTGGGCCCAGAATTGTCAGATGGAGCAGGGATTCCCGGGGGCCCAGGTGGCCCTAGATTGTCAGGTGGCAGGGCCGTGCCCCCACGGCCCCCTCTCCACCCGGGGGCAGCACAGGTGACCCCGTAGTGAAGGTCCAACAACAGCATCCAGACAGCCTTCATTTCCTTAACGACAGCCTTCGTCTGACGGGCCCCGGCTGCTGATAAGCGGTCGGTCGGTCTTCTGGCGTACCGACCCTTCCTATGGTACTTTTTTTCGTCCAAATTATTAACGTATTTCTGCAAGAAACGTTAAAAAGTACACTCTTCAAGTAACCGAATGGTTCTACCAAGTTTGATGCGTGAATGGTTCAGGAGTAGCATAATTTTTATGCCAAATGTGAGGCCAGGAACATAAACAATGGGATTCAAATATTGACCTGTAGATGGCGCAATTAAAAATTGTCAAGAATTATTTCGGCGTTTACATTAAAATTATATCTAAATTGGTCATGTACTAGTACGCAGTTTTGGGAAATCGCTGTAATTTTAAGTTTTGCTGTACTTAATAAAGTATAGAAGTGCCATTCAAATATTATCGGAAAAGTAACTATAAAGAAAGATGAATCTCACAAAAAAGCAGATATACTGAATATGTAAACACAAAATGAAAATTAAAATATAAAAGTGTGTAGAAATAGTACTCACACACGCAAAGATTATGAAAACTGTTAACTCGAAAAATATCAAAATTTGATATCAAAGGAAGCAGAACAAAAAAAAAAAAAAACTGAATCAAATGAATGAGAGAAGCATTAACAAAAGGAATTGCAGATTAGAAAACTTTAAAGCAAAACAGTGAAGGAATAAGTAAAAAAAATGCGAGCGCGAGAAAGGTGATGCTTAAGTATTGACTAGCGTTTTTTTTTTTTTTTTGGGGTTGTGCAGGAGCGGTGTTAGTGACACACAAACTGAGTTTATGGAGTGGTAGGTTCGTTAGTGGATCTGCCGTTGTTTCAGTGGTGTAGTAGTTCAACTAGAGAGGAACTCTGAGAGGGCATACCTCCGCCAATCAAGGCAATGTTAACGAATGTTCAAATGAATCCCGAATCCATAATTTTTTATTTTTGAATATCATCAAAATTTGATCATCTGCTCATCGTAATATTCCTAGCGATTCCTGTAAATTTCGTAAGAATCTATCTATTTTGGCAAACAAAAGGACAAACAACGAGATAAACACAAGCGAATCAACAGATCATCACAAAATTTGGTCAATTATTTCTCTTAAAATTCCTATCAGTTATTGAAATTTATTTCAGATCCGTTCGTAATTAGTTATGATGCTGACAAAAAAAAAATCAGCATAGAGGCAAACAGATAAGCTGGTGAACAGATCGTTATATATATTTGGTAGTTTGCTCCTCCTGCCATCCCTAACATTTCCTGCAAGTTTCATGAAGATCCTTTCATTACATTTTCAGCTATAATACCAAGAGAAAACAGGCAGACAAAGAGAAAAAATAGCGAACGTGTCTTCGCAAAAAGTTGATCATCTGTTCCTCCTAGCACACCAACAATGCCCGTCTATAACTTTTTGAGTTTTTCTGGTGACAGTTTAAACTCACAGGCGATACTGACAGAAGATACTGAAACACTAGTTGTAAGGTCCGTAGACTAATTCGAAATTAGATTGCTCCTATCCTTTTTTTTCACCTGTAATAACGGTCAGTAGGACACTGAAGTCTCTTTTTGTTCTATTTCTATGAAAATTTATATTTTCACTGAGGCGTTGAGGTGCTTGGTCGAGGAGCACCTGAAGCCATATTCCTCTGTTTTTTCATCGTGTGATTCATCCGCTTTGCAGAAAGCACGGATGTATTTCAATGCAATCACTGAATATGATAAGGAAACTGCACAAGGAAGGCTGAAAATCATAAAATTAACCACTGTCTGTTCAAAACACTCAAACGATTTCGGGAACTCTAGAAGGTAGGCCAAGAATAGCTGAATCCAAAATCCTACTACCAAAAGCAGCGAAATGTTCATAATGATTCCAAATAACAGGCCAAAAATATATGAATCCAAAATTCTGCCATGGAAGGAAACCAAATAGCCCCAAAGACTCCAGAAGGCAAGTCAAAAATAACTGAACCCAAAATTCTTCTAACCAAAGCAACCAAACAACCCCAAGGACTCCAGAGGGCAGGCCAAAAATCAGTGAACCCAAAATTCCTCTAGCCAAAGCAACCAAACAACCTCAAGGACTCCAGAGGGCAGGCCAA
>LQNS02277217.1:415121-431561 GCA_001587735.2 Parhyale hawaiensis | reverse complement strand
AAAAATCAGTGAACCCAAAATTCCTCTAGCCAAAGCAACCAAACAACCTCAAGGACTCCAGAGGGCAGGCCAAAAATTTCCGAACCCAAAATTCCGCAGGCCAAAATCAAAAGAAGGCCCAGCACCAATAATGAAGCGACGGCTGAGGCTCAGCTGTTACACACCGACAAACTTACACGATAAGTGTCCCCAAGTTGTTCTCATTGGCCCCGCGTCTGCTTGGGACCGGGGCCCAGGCCTTTAGGGACTCCCATATTCCTCCCCTTGTCACCCTGTTCAGTTCCCAATCCCCAAGAGGTATCGCTGTGGAGTAAAAGAAGCTTTTCTTTGATGCTTGGTTGCTTTTGAGAGCAGAATGTAGAAACAAAAACACAGTTGGTATAAATACTCTGCTTACTTCCTTGTCCCGCAGTGCAGAATGGCTCGTGATTCTAACCCAAAATTATAATTTCTGTTTTTTTTTTATCAGGGATTCTCGGCAGACATCCTGTGTTATTGTAGTTCTTGTGCAGAGATTCAAATAAATAGAAATGTGTAGATTTGCGAGTCCAGTACAAAGGCATACGTGACGTCACAGCCTTCACAACCAATGAGAAGAATCGAATTTTCCATCATGGGGCACCTGCCGCAGCGCGATTAGTTGCGACGTCAAGCACACCTTCGTTTTGATGACGTGAGTTTCCACTTAAGTCTTTTTATATTCCTTTCAGCAGCGATTTGGTACAAGTTTGCGTAGCGTTAACCATACAAAATTTTATTCTTTCTAAGCATGTAGTCTATTCTTAGTTTTCATATAGTTAAGAAAAATTATTCCGGTTTGGTAGTCAATTTTTATATATAAATCATAAATACAAGGTATCAAGAAAGGACTTGGAGGTTATGTTTTCGTCGGGTTTGTGCGTCTGTCGTTCTGTCTATCTTTCTATCTGTCATCAAGATAACCCAAAAAGTTATGGACATATTTGAACGAAATTTACAGAGATTGCTAGGTATGTTAAGAGCAACAGATTATTAACTTTTGGTGAAGATCCGTCCATCCGTTTGTTTGTTTGTCTGTCTCATTTTCTCAATGCTGTAACTCAAAAAGTTATGGACAAATTTTATGAAGTTTAGATTAGTTGTTAGGTATATTACGAAGAGTAAATGATCAAATTTTTCCAATGATCCGTTAATTCATTCGTTCGTTTGTCACGGTTTTTAATTTTGTGCTTGTCAGCACAATAACTCAAAAAATTACGACTGAATCTATATGAAATTTATAGAAGTTGTTAAAAATATTAAAAGACATAAATGATTAAATTTTGGTGCCGATCGGTTGATTTATTTGTTTGTTTGACTCATGTTTGTCATAATGCTTGTTAGCAGCATAACTCATAAATTTATGAACGAATCTTAAAAAAAATACTGAAGTTGTTATCGTGGCGCTCTCCTCTACATTTCTTTAACCCTGTCCATATTTCATCTCTGAACCATCAAAACAATTCTCTGCCTTGCCGAGCCTGTAGTCAATTGGACTTTCAGCAATCACCCTTTTCCTCTCCTTAACATGTAACGTAAGATTGTCTTGCTACCTTTGATTTCTTATCCAATTTCCTTATTTCTTTGCTTAGCTTGTATCTCAATCTAACCACACTTGGTCCTTAAGTAATTACCTCATTCCTCTGCTAAACATGTAACATGACTTTAGTCTAGCTACACGTCTCTATTTCCTTATCTTGCATGCCCAGCTTCCTCAATCCCTAAATATCTAATCAGTTTTGTTATTTCAGCAATTACCCGTTTTCCCTGACTAACATATAACATGAGTTAGTCTAGCTACACTTGGTCTCCAATCCATGTCAGTGTTTCCTTACCTTGCATGTCCAGATTCCTCAGTCCCTAAATTTATCTAACCACACTCGGTCTCTGAGCCGTGCCTGCGTCCCTCCCCAGCGAACGGGTGACGTACCAACTTGCTCGATAAGCGTCGCAAAGTTGGTCTGATCGGGTCGTTGCGAGGTGCCGAAGTCGAACGTGTGGACCCCTCGATGACCAGACGTGTGTGTGTGTGTGTGTGACACGTCACTGACGTGCTGTACATAAGCGCGTCCGTCCGAAGGAAGAAGGCACAAGGAACAGACCGACTGCCGGCGCAGCGGCGTGACAAGCACAACAATAAAGGGAGTTTTCTGAGCAGCTCCAGCTGAGATAAGAGGCCTAAATTCTGCCACCGTGTGAATAAATCCCAGGCATGGTGACAGGCCTATGGCGGTGAGGGAAGACGGGGGAGTGAGGGAAGGAGGGAGAGGGAAATCCTGAGGGCACGAAGCTGCTGCTGATGCTGGTGGACGGAAGGCATCAGGGAAAAGGGAAGGGCATTAGAAAGGGAAAATTTAGGAGTTGGGGAAATATGGGAAATGAGGGAGAGTAGGAAAAATAAGAAGTGAAGGAAAGTAAGAACTGAAAGGCGCTAAGACAGAAAAAAAATGTTGCGATTAAAATTTTACGGTATAGGATTTTCAGTGGGAAGTACAGTAAGTGCAAAAAGGCAATAGGAGACTTGGGAGAGAATGGAAGATAGGATTCTAGCGCTGCTAAGAATTCACGTTAAAGGATCTATAAAGTACTATGTAGGTAATCAAGGTAAAAATCGTCGATCGTATTCATGAACCTGTTGTGCGCAAAAGCAATTAAAAACAAGAGTTAGTGAAACCTACTAGGAATCAACGATCAATCTTAAAACTTTAAATTTAGGCTGCTAGAGCTTCAACTAATTTTTAATGTACATGCTGCAAATAATGAGACGAAAATCTATATGTATGTATGTATACAGTATATATATATATATACATGTAATTATGACGCCAGAATACAAAATGGAAAAATATATTTTATTTGCTTTAGATGATGCAAAACACATGCTACGGTATCATGCAAAAAACAGTAAAGAGCTAAATAAAAAAAGGAAGCAAGCAACATAGGGAAAATAAGAACTAGACGAGAGAATTCCCATGAGAAGGAAAATCCAGGATATCCGAGGAAAATGTGGAGGGTGGAAAGGAAGGGGGAGGATGGAGGGAGGGAGGAGAGTAGGGAGGGGTGAGGGAGCTTTAGTTGATGAAGGAGACAAGCCATAGCGAGGCTGTGATGACGGCCGAGACATCGTGATGGTGGACGAAATGGAGTGATAAGGGACGATGGTGGACGAAAGGGAGTGATATGAAACTAGGTGGACGAAAGGGAGTGGTAAAGATAAATGGTGGAAGAAAGGGAGTGATCTGGAACGAAAGTGGTCAACAGAGAATGAAAAAGGGAACTTGGTGGACGACAAGGAATGGTAAGGAATAATTGTGGAGGGCAGAGATTTATAAGTGATGATTGGGGATCAAAGGGAGTGGTGAGGAGCAATAGAGCAAGACAGGGAGTGATTGGGAATGATGGTAGACCATGCGGAGAAATCGAGGGGAGAATGGTGGACGACAGGGAGCGATAAGGGACGGTGGTAGACGACAGGAAGTGATAAGGGACGGTGGTGGATGATATGGAGCTACCGGATACAACAGACGAAGCTGGTAGACGGAACTAAGTACCTACTGACTCAGAGATGATGACGGTGTACGGGCAGTGGTAGATGGAGCTACGGGCGACAAGAGTGCCGTGGTCAGAGACTTCATACTTCATCGCTATGCTGGAGTCACACTATTTAACCGCACGTACAACTTCTGGCCGGATATTCAGGTTGCCCCTCCTCCACCTTGACCACTTTCCAGCTGTATCTTAAATACCGACTTTCACCCTGCAATTGGACCGAGCTGCGAGGTGGATGTAAGGCCATAAGTTGAACGTACGATTCCATAGAGTATGGCTCGTGTGCAAATGGAAGAGAGATTACGGCGAGATTGATTTTATTTCTCAGTTTTTTTAATTAAAAAAGTACAAAAAATTCCGGACGGATATAAAAGAAAGGAGGTGTCTGGCAGGAACTGCATTGTTTGAATCGTCGTTAATGGAGTTCGCTGGACTTTCCCTTTCGGAAATATAGGTAGTTATCGGGTATTATTTCATACCGCTTGTATGTGCAACGGATGATTGCCTGTGAAGTACCGATAGGGTTTTAGGGATAAAACCAAACGAACGTTCTACAGACCCAATGGAGATACATATATTATGCAAAATTACAATCGAAATCATTCGTACACCTGTAATGCACGTAATGTTTGATTTACTAATTCAATATGCAAGTGCTCCAGCAAACAGTTTTCTTTTAGGTTTAAGAGCATTTCAGACTGAAATGCACAAGCATGAATGGAAAAAAGAACTTATTTCTGTGCAATATTTATCAGAGAATATTTGCAACGTTTAAGTTTATCCTTGTTCATCTCTATAATTAATTGCGAAACCGTTACTGCTAACACCTCCCTCCAAATGTTTTCCAGAGTACACTTGTTGGTCCTCGCACATGTCTACTGAAATATTGTGGCCCATGTTCGCTTCGGTAAGATTTTGCAATTCCTTGAGATACCTCTGATATTTCAGACGTTCTTCGGACAAGTTCAAGGTGGTGTTAAGCATTCCATCGGCTCATGAGCAGTGGTACTACTGTATTCCATGTTGAACGGGCGTGCCAACAGCCAGTTATCTCCACATTGCACGTAACCGCGTACAGCAAGCTCGTCTCGCATGTTTAGTAAGTATGAGTCCAGTAAGTTGTAGAACTTTGCGGCTTTAATGCATGCAAATTGTGTTTCAAATACGGCGGACATTTTGCTGAATAGCCAGCACCCCGTTAGGTGAAGCTATTAACATACATAGACTTCGTTGCAACTGTACAGTCGCCCTCTCTGGTTGACTCTCGTATCTTGTAAGTGCGAATAGTATTTTTTTGAGTACCTGGCAACAATTTGCTGATTTTGATTTACAGCGATTCATTAATTCTAGAATTTTCTAAGCATGTATACATGATTGTAAAGCGCTCAATTCTCCGTTGGATAGAGCAGGTGTGATGTTGAGTAAGTGCTAGTGAATGGTTGAATTTTTATAAGCATGGAATTTGAATAGAAATGGCCGTTTATTAGTCGCGAGACATTCTCTGTCTTTTTGTTTGCTTGGTGTCCAACGAAATGAACAATATTCTTTCTTATGTAGTACAACTAAATTGCTTCCATATAGTGAGAGCATGATTGTGTCCGGCTCTTGTGACGAGAAAGTTCGAAGCGCGCAATTCTGAGCTGTACGATTGGATTCACATCTGGGCTCTGAGGTGGCCACTGTAAAACACAGTGATTGATATCTACTAAATATTTTCAGTCGATTTGGCATAGCCTACGCAATCCTCCGTTGAAAGATGCAGTTGGCTCCGGAATTGAACGTATACATTTTTGTTTCACATTTTCACACTGAACGTTACTATACTGAACTTGCGTCATGATTCAATTAACCGTCAGAAGCTTCCCAGTTCCATTGGCCGAGAAGCAACTTCAAATTCCACCACTATGTGGATGTGTCACTATTAGGACTGGGCTTTTTGCTTTCGAAGCTGTGGTTCTTTTTCACCAATGAAAAGTAAAATCTGCGCGATTAAATAATAGCTCCAGCTCTGTCTCATTTGACTAAAGCACATAGTTATTCGAAGCTGTATCTTTATCCAATGAGATTTAACGTGTTTAACGTGAAGTCGATGTGCATTCTTTAGTCGTTAATTTTCAAATTTTTCTCTTTCATCAACGTCCATTCCAATGCAGATCTAAAAAAATTTACTCTCAGCTGATTCATAATTACTTTGGTTGCAGTACCCGCGGGCTGCTAATTGTGAATGTCTCGTACAATGTTTCCAGCAAATCGTGCTTGCGTCATCGTCTCTTTGACCGAGATTCTTATCACCCCTTTTTTCCTACTCTTTCCTTCAGTCATCTATATCCTTCTGACATAATGGCAATAGTTCATAGAGGGCCGGAGTGTAAGTCTCGGCGTCTCTTTGGGAATGGGCCTGTTGGTCTGTCTACTGCCGCCTATCTAATCTCATCTGTGAAAAAACTTTTGCCTTCTTCCTCATTCATCAGAGTTTGTAAGTGTCCGATACCGGCCACACTTCTTCCCAGTACACTCAATAGGTCTTGTAGGGCTGATAAGTGTTAGGCTGTTTCTTTAAGACCCCTGGCATTAACTTATCGTGAGCATCAGACCTTCACGATCTTAGATCGATGCTTAACTGACTAATTTCTCTTCACCATGCATGGTTGTTGTCTTAATTGTGGCCAAAGTTAAAATGACACAGTTTACAACCCAAGCCCTTGAAGATCAATGAAAATAGAGAAAAAAATTTAAGAATAACCTACACTATTCCATTACAGCATTATTCAATAAACTCTTATAGAAAGTCCATAAAATTAGTTTCCTGCTAATAACGGCTTCGTACGTAATAAAGTATTGAAATAAATTTAAATATGTTCAGTTTCTGGTATTTGAAAAATATTTCGTACAAAACAGCATTTTTTTTTTTTTTCAAACCCTGTTATTGCATTCCTTTGGTTAATACGGTAAGAATGTTTGAAATCTCCATTCGTTAGCATAGTGGAGTAAATGAAACACATAATTCAAATATGATAAAAAAACGCCTAAATATTAATAACTAAGCATAACTTACAAAGTTATAGATAACTAAGCACTCTATAGAATATCCCGCTAATATTTCAATTGTTTTAGCACAATCGTACGAGGAAATTCAACTTAGATATTGTTTAATGTGAGGAATTTGAAGTATATATATCTCAAGCTTACCCAATAGAAAACGATTGCACGGGCATTGGGGTAATATTGTCACAAAAAATACTCTAAAAATACCTATTATATTTAAAGGCCTGTCTACACATTAGTCGTTTTGAACATGTTCACTGGCCCAATCCTCAGAATGTCTTGCAGTGTCGCTGTAAGCTCAGCTGCGTGGATACGCCACAAAAAGTTAGGAAAGTGTTAGCCATTAATTTAGTTTTCCGGCAAGTGTCACTGTAATAGGCAAGTTACAGATATCTCTTCATATTTAGAGTAAAATAAAACTCAGAAATCAGCAAAATTTTCCGCTATTTCTACTGCATAGGAACACATGCGATCGTGGACGATTAGCTGAGTGAACGTGTTCAAAAGACTATAACGTCTAGAGTGGCCTTAACACATATGCATTATGACGCTTATATTATCTCATGTCTAGACTGCAGGTAACTACAACATATTAATTTATATAACATAATGTGCAATGCTTAAAGTGTAGTCATTTCCAGGCTGCAGCCGTGAGGGAAACGACAGCAATTACTGCCGCTAATGGAAGTCAGGCAGGCAGTGGCTTGCTGCCTCCAGCTCTGCGGCGCGATGATTCTAGTACAGTTGGTACTCACGGGTACATCTGCTTCTGGCTGCACTGTACTTACGTGCAGGATGTCTTACTAATGCATTAGCAATTTTGCAGAGACCTGGGATTATAATCATTACCATCAAAAAGTTATCATTTCAACGTATAACTGAACACTTTCGGGCAGATGCATGTGCACTATAGCACGGCTTCAAATATTTGTGCATTATATATGTTGCATTAAGGCATAATAATGAGCTGTTGAAGAATTAGTATTATCACATCATTTTAATTCTTACAGTACAGTAATATTAATATTAATAATGATACTATATAATAGCAGTTTTATTTATAGTAAAAATTGTATATTCATATAATAAATATCACAATGAACATGTTTATTCGGTACGTGTATGATGATGCCAATCCTCCAGCATTTAGGTGACAGATGCTTTAAACCAGCCAATTATCCCCATATCCTAATGTGTACCGACATTTCTACATATACGCACACAGTATTACATATATATGTGCGTGTCCCTCTGTACATTCCACGGCTATTATAGAGATGAAAACAGCTCGCTGCGCAACACATCTCCAACGATAACGGCCCGACAGGCACTGAGCCCAAACAAACATTGATTGCAGGACACACACNCAGTATTACATATATATGTGCGTGTCCCTCTGTACATTCCACGGCTATTATAGAGATGAAAACAGCTCGCTGCGCAACACATCTCCAACGATAACGGCCCGACAGGCACTGAGCCCAAACAAACATTGATTGCAGGACACACACACATACCCTACTGTTGCCCATACAGACTTACCGCGGCTTCTACTAGCGTAATTTGTGAATCAATTTAATCTAGCTTTAGCTTCAGTGTAATGAAAAAAGTAATTCTGATGCGGTGTTCAGGTCTTAAGCTTTGAATTGAAATACGACATATTAGGTTGATTCATAAATAGTTTCGGTTTTTTATTCTAATTTCCGATCCATCATGACAGTTTAGGGCCACAGCCAACACCAAATATGCAAACTTATATGTTGAGCAATTGCAGCGTGTAGATGATAATTTGAGAAATAATCGTCCAACATTTGTAAAAAAAAAAAAAAAACTGTCATCACGAGACAACATGCTGCAACTCGGGTGGACTGTAGACCATCCACCATATTCACCTGATGTCGCCCCTACTGTTTTTCATCTCTTTACAGAATACTCTTCAAGGTAGAAAATTTACTGAAGACAATCAAGAGATAGAGTACATCCAAAGCTTTTTTGAACCGAAACAGTTTTCATTTTATTCAGATGGCATTAAAAAGTTAATTAACAAAGGGGCAACGATCATTGAAAATAGTGATGAAGATACGATTGATTAAAATTTGTTAATTTGGTTTGTATTATACGTTGAATTTAAGAAAATAAAAGGAAATTAGTTATGAATCTACCTAATATGCGTATAAGCTGGTGTGATAGGATATCTCTTTTATACGTTGCAGTGCATATCAGCGTGTGGATATTTATGTATGCATATATATATATATATATATTCATGTACCCTAGTGTATGCTGATAATGGTGCATGTGGGTAAGAGTATGTTACTCACCTCAGTGCTGACCTACGCACATGTGCACCCTGGTGCAAAGTAAAGTCTGACTCACACGCACTGGTCATGCGTAACTCACAAGATCATATGGCGCCTGCACCGCATCACGGGCATCCATGGATGGTGCATCACAGGTAAGGGCAGAGCACCGCCATGCGGGGCAGTGCACCACAGGAAAAGGCAGTGCACCCCAGGTAAGGCAGTGAACCACAGGTAGGGCAGTGCACCCCAGGTAAGGCAGTGAACCACAGATAAGGGAAGTGCACCACAGGAAAAGGCAGTGCACCCCAGGTAAGGCAGTGAACCACAGGTAAGGGCAGTGTGCCAAAGAACCGTGAAGTGCGGCAGTGAGCGAGCAAGGCAGTGCATCACAGGGCTGGGCAGTGCACTAGAGAACCGCCAGTGCATCACAGGTGAGGGCAAATCCTCACAAGGCTGGATAGTTCACCATAGGGCCGGGCAGTGCACGCACCACAGGGCCAGGCAGTAGACACAACACAGGGCCGGGCAGAACACACAACACAGGGCCGGGCAGTGCACGCACCANACAGTATTACATATATATGTGCGTGTCCCTCTGTACATTCCACGGCTATTATAGAGATGAAAACAGCTCGCTGCGCAACACATCTCCAACGATAACGGCCCGACAGGCACTGAGCCCAAACAAACATTGATTGCAGGACACACACATACCCTACTGTTGCCCATACAGACTTACCGCGGCTTCTACTAGCGTAATTTGTGAATCAATTTAATCTAGCCTTAGCTTCAGTGTAATGAAAAAAGTAATTCTGATGCGGTGTTCAGGTCTTAAGCTTTGAATTGAAATACGACATATTAGGTTGATTCATAAATAGTTTCGGTTTTTTGTTCTAATTTCCGATCCATCACTGCAGTTTAGGGCCACAGCCAACACCAAATGCAAACTTGTATGTTAAGCAATTGCAGCGTGTAGATAATAATTTGAGAAATAATCGTTTAACATTTGTCAAAAAGAAAAAAACTGTACCACGAGACAACATGCTGCAACTCGGCTGGACTGTAGACCATCCACCTTATTGACCTGATGTCGCCCCTACTGTTTTTCATCCCTTTACAGAATGTTCTTCAAGATAGAAAATTTACCGAAGATAATCAAGAGATAGAGTACATCCAAAGCTTTTTTGAATCGAAACAGTTTTCATTTAATTCGGTTGCCATTAAAAAGTTAATTAACAAAGGGGCAAAGGTCATTGAAAATAATGATGAACATACGATTGATTAAAATTTGTTAATTTGGTTTGCATTATACGTTGACTTTAAGAAAATAAAAGGAAATTAGTTCTGAATCGACCTAATATGTATATAAGCTGGTGTGATAGGATATCTCTTTTATACGTTGCAGTACATATCAGCGTGTGGATATTTGTAGATGCATATATATGTATATATTTATGTACCCTAGTGTATGCTGATAATGGTACATATGTGTAAGAGTACTTATGTTACTCACTTCAGTGCTGACCTACGCAGATGTGCAACATGGTGCAAAGTAACGTCTAACTCACACTCACTGGTCATGTGTAACCCACAAGATAATGGTGCCTGCACCGCATCACGGGCATCCATGGATGGTGCATCACAGGTAAGGGCAGTGCATCACAGCGCGGGGCGGTGCATTACATGGCCGCGTATCACAGGACCGGGCAGTGTGATGCACGGCCACGCAGTGCATCACAGGACTGGGCAGTGTAAGCACCACAGGGCCGGGCAGTGCACCACAGGGCTGGGTAGTGCACCCACCACAGGGCTGGGCAGTGTACGCACCACAGGGCCGGGCAGTGCACCACAGGGCAGGACAGTGCACAGCACACAGGTGCAGGCGGTGCACCAATCACATAGTACGCAAGCGGCCTGGTTGCCGCCAACTGCACCGAGAAAATAGCAGCGGAGCGCACGACGGCAGCACCAGTGCACCAGTGCACCCAGGTACGCTAGAGGGCACTGAGCATCTCTCGGCAACGATGTTTCAAATTTAATTTTCTGTAGAATAAAGCAAAATCAGAAAATTTAATTTTCGGTGCATTGATCCTCATTGATCGGCATGCACTCTTCACTTTGTCTATCGCTGTTTATTGCAAATAACGTGAGGCAAATGTTTTAATTTTTTAACTGCTTAATATTCCACCGAATATAACACTAAATATTTCTATAATCCGAATAGTATACATGTTGTGAGATTTAACTGTTAACCCTTTAATGCGTGATTTTTTTCTGAGGATGCCCGTAGGAATAACACGACAGTTTTAGGTACGGTACAGTACATGGCACGCTATGCAATGAAGGGTTAAGTTTGTAATGACAGAAGGCAGAAAATGTGATGTCACAAATCTAACATGGTAATGTCATAATTATACGTATTATAGTATTTATTCGCTAATATAAACACGAAGAAACAATTACTTTGATTATGTATGGATGAATGATTCCAAGGGTTAGAGTTTTTGTCGTTAGCCTATAACTGGGTAACATAAAAGTCTAATACTTTATGGTTTAGTGAAAAAAAAAAAAAATTCACACTATTTCAAGAGTAGACTATGGGACATAAAAAATAATTAAAAATAGGATGCGACATAGTATATACAGGATGCGACATAGTATATACAGGATGCAACGTAGTATATACAGAAGAAAAATCACTGCATTCTCTGCAGCGCACCGGAGGACAAATAGGAGTACAAACAACCCGAAAATGCCTGCAAAATCAAAACTTTGAGGCTTGGCTTGTCCGGAACAGCAGACGGGAACGTTGGCTTCGCCCCTCTGGATCATGTAGCAGATGTTGGAACCAACCCGATTACATATTCACATGATAGCAGAAAACTTAAATTCACGGAAGCGTAGCGGGTTTTCAGGGGTAATCGATGAAGGGTCAACGCCTGAAACGCGGTTCACCGGGTCCAAGCCAGTGCACCCATGTCAAATTCCTGACAAGCCTAACCTCAACGACTTAATTTGCCCACCAATCCAATGTGCCACTGACTCATGTATCGAGTACACTCAATGAGAGAGCAGAGTTTGGTATGGTACCGAGACCGCATAATTTTATAATCCTTTATCTAGGATCATTTTTGAGGATTCTAGTGCAGTCGTATTGCCGTAAGTTTAGTATGTAAGTCCGTATGACAGGAGGATGCAATACATAAAATTTAAGAATAACTTTAATAATGGTAGCAATACTAGGAATTTTAATTTATTATTTAGTATACAGTGAATACGCAACCGATATTTTTACTTACATAAAATGAAATAAAAAATCTTCTAATGATCTGGTAGCTCCAAGAACTGACAAGTAAGACAGAGAGACGGACAGACAGGGATTTTACAATATACCTTAATATGTTTTTTTTTTACTTCTGGTTCAGCATTATAAGATAAAGATAAAAGAAGGAAGCTAAGGTAGCAAGTCTGGCGTGCACCAGCTCTACGCAGTCGCCAGATAGCAGCAGCACCGCGGTGCAGCAGCGGTGAGGATGCAGTGCAGAGCCAGTGGTGCAAAGAGTGCACTGAAAGAGCCAGCACCAGGGGCGAAGGTTCGCTGTAGCGAGGCATAAGTCTGCCTGTGACCGCTGTAACGAGGCGGTCGGCCAGGGAGCCGGCCGTTGTAGCTAGGGTTCGTCTTAGGGAGTTCGGTATAGCGGGTGAGCGGTCTAGCGAGGCCGCTATAGCGAGGGGCTTGACCGGTGTAGAATGTAATCGCTATAACGAACCACTTCTATCTAACGGACATCGCTACTAGCACTAGCACCACCTAACTATCCTTATTTATCTAGAATACATCACTTCTAACCTTCTAGAGCGACTAGAAATGCTTATTTCGCAGGTTAGGTGGCCACTAGAGCGAGGTGGTCGTAATAGGAAGGACTACGGCGTAGGGAGGCGGCCGCTGTACGCGGTGGCCGCTCCCTGGAGATCGTTAGCAGCAGGGCCGTGTGCTTGTTGCCCCCTTCCCCTCGTCCCCTACACTCTGCCCCTCACTCACCCCCACTCATCACCACTCTCTAGCTCTACCACCACAGTACCACCTTCACCACACAATACGTACCAGCAACCCAGATGCACCACACGATTCCTACCGGACCCGGAAACCGGCATACCGGTACGGAAAAGACGGAACCGATGCGCTCAGGAACGGGACGTGTTCGCTAGCCGTACGTAGCCGTACGCAACCCGGTCCAAATCCCGGGAAACTTCGGGCACGTGGGCACGGCACTGCACGTGCCCTGAAACTTTTGTCCCAATTTACGTACACTTGGAGGAAAAAAAATTGGGTGAAAAAAATTACCATGAGTTGCAATGCTCAGAAGTGAATGTAAAGCTCTGAGCCTTCCAACGCCTCCAACGTCCAGGGCGAGAGCTTTCGCTTTTTGTTTCGCTCAGCGTCCCAGATTGTTTCGTATGCTCTGTTCGGTCGGCCCCCCCTCGCCCCCTCGTGCCGTGACCTACCCCCGCCCTACCCTTTTAGCCGTCACTTGCACGAGCTCCTGCGCTCTTGTCGTTGTTGTTCTTCTTCTTCCTCTTGTCGTTGTTGTTCTTAATGCTGTTGCTGTTGTAGAGATCCAAGCATTGGAGGGATTTTCTCTTCTTCTCTACGAACAGGTTAGCTGAAAGCCTAGCAAATGTCAATCCAAATATCTAAATAAGGGCGAGTTTGCTACATTCGGCTATTAACATGTGCATAATTCAGCATCCCTAATGAGAGTGTTTACCTCTATACTTTTCGAACATTATTTTATACCAATAAATTCAAGATCCAAAGAAACAGACGAATCTCTTCGTTTTGAAAATTTATAATAGACTATAGCAACTTCAAGTTTAATGTTTGTCGACGTTGCTCGTAAGGTGAAAGATATTTTCAGTTGCATATGAAAATGAAAAGTATATTTGAACGGTGCTTTGTTTCTGCAGTGGACTTCAAAACCCAACAGAATAGTGAATTCTCAACAAACCGAGTCTGTATCCCCTGAATTATGAGTAGTAACTGACCTCTTGTGTCAACCAAATTTCCTTCAGTACACCCACCACACGTTCGGGTTATCCGACATGTTGGAATGCCCTTCGAAGATGCCGGTGAAGCGCTGCTCGTCTCTCCGCGAAGTTGTACTGCGTGTGAACTCTCCGCAGCACGCACGAAATTTCGGTCGGTTTCCAAGGAAGCTTCTCCAACGAACCGTCTGTTCAACCGAGCTTTTTAGCAGTGCGTCTTGCAGAGATGCTCCAGCCAGTTCGGTTTATTGAGGGTTAGTTTAGCGTAGCAAGCGTAGGCGGCTGGTCGGTAGTATCTACTAACAGCTACCATGCTCTTACAACCATCGTAAAAGGAAAAACTAACTAACGTACAGACCCGTCGTGAATGAACTACCATGCAGTTATGCATAAGTGAAAGTATGTAAACAGATGCATCAGGCTCAAACATCTCGACCGTGGCGTAAGCCCACTCCCCCCCTCCACGACGGGGAAGGGAAGGCTGAAAGTACTGAGTCAGCAGTATTGTTATTTTTCACATCTAGGTCAGCCCACCTGACTGCCTGCAAGAGATTGTGATGATAAATCATTTGTTGCTCACAGGTTTTGGGAGAAATGACATATAAATAGGAATATAGAAATCATGCGTGTATAACGAAAACATCATCGCGTCTCTCGCTTTGTTCATGGGTTATAATAATTAACTGCCGCTTACAGTGGGAATTCATTTTTCCATTTAGTGGGAGTTTTACACAAAAGATTGACAGTTAAACCGGAGCAACATTATGGAGTCGCACGTTCAGCCTGATGAGCGGACGGTCAACCATCACTAGGGCTGTGTCAATAAGCTTTTATAGACATAGAAGTCGGTGACAGTTCCAAAACAACAAATTGCATTAAGCATATAGGCTCCTACAGTGAACTGCTTTTGCAGGTCGTGTTACCGTCATAGCTTTACGTTTGAGCGCTTTGTCGTTGTTTTGGAGTTTCGCCGACTTCTCTGTGTACGTGTAAGAGCATATTGCCACAGCCCTAATTATCAGTCATCCGTGGTACCGTGTGCCATCCGTGATACTGTGTGTCATCCGTGGTACCGTGTGTCATCCGTGGTACTGTGTGTCATCCGTGGTACCGTGTGTCATCCGTGGTACCGTGTGTCATCCGTGGTACCGTGTGTCATCCGTGATACCGTGTGTCATCCGTGGTACCGTGTGTCATCCGTGGTACCGTGTGTCATCCGCGGTACCGTGTGTCATCCGTGGTACCGTGTGTCATCCGTGGTACCGTGTGTCATCCGTGGTACCGTGTGTCATCCACGGTACCGTGTGTCATCCGTGGTACCGTGTGTCATCCATGGTACCGTGTGTCATCCGTGGTACCGTGTGTCATCCGTGGTACCGTGTGTCATCCGTGGTACCGCGTGTCATCTGTGGTACCGTGTGTCATCCGTGGTACCGTGTGTCATCCGTGGTACCGTGTGTCATCCGTGGTACCGTGTGCCATCCGTGATACCGTGCGTATCCTACTGACTTTTAGTTGTATATCGGGGCCAAGTGCGATCGAGCTGCAGATTCGGTTATGAAGTTGGACTTGCGATGGTACAGTGTGGCTTCGGCACGATATATAAAGAATGAAAAGCTTATATGTTTTATTTACTTCGCGACGCAGAAAAAAATGATCAAAGTACCGTGAGCGGCTTCAGCTTAAAAAAAATTAATTAACTTATGAGAAGATAGTTATGCTTCCAAATTATATTTGCCGGTAGTTTTTGACAACTGTCGGAGATGATCACCTGCTATCGAAGCTAGCGGTCAGCTTGTATGTTTCTCCAGCGCTTCTCAGTAGTTAGTTGAACAGTCTGTAAGCTGATCATGCTGTACGATGATCATTCTGTGAGTTTTCCATCCTCTAAGTTAACCATCCTGTAAGTTGGCTAGCCTCTTAGTTGATCGTTCTCTAAGTTGATCACCTTTTAATTTGATAATCTTGTAAGTTGACCATCCTGTGAGTAGATCATCGTGTAAATTGATCATCTTGTCAGTTGACCATTTTAGAAGTTGACCATCCTCTTATAGTTAATCATCTTGATATGTTGGCTATCGTTCATGGTTGATCATCCTCTAAATTGACCACCTTATCTATTGATAATCATGTAAATTGATCATCATGTACGTTGATAACCTTTCGACAAGGACGTTGAAGTAAGCAAAGTTTATTCTTGTTAATAATAAATAAATAAGTAAATAACTTTAATTAAGAACACAATGGGTTCACAAAATACGCTTACAAGCTCACAAGTACAAACACAGTAGCCGAAGTTCAACCTAGTGATTAGGCCCAGTCACAATTATTGGTGGCCACGCACAATGAGAATAAATAGATACACTCAGCCTACACCTGCAGACACGAATGGCATTGAGCAGCTCAATCTCACTCAAGAGCACAGGTAATAAACAAGAGCGAAAGAACTCTTCGCTGCGTTGGTACAGAGAATTTAACA
>LQNS02277217.1:383952-401647 GCA_001587735.2 Parhyale hawaiensis | reverse complement strand
GGGGGGGGGGGGGGGGGGGCACAACCACAAAGTCTTCCCTTTGAGCCACACAGTCTTCCCTTTGAGCCACGCAACCTTGCCTTTGAGCCACACAGTCTTTCTTTTGAGCCTCAAAGTCTTCCCCTTGAGCCACACAGTCTTCCCTTTGAGCTCCGCAACCTTCCCTTTGAGCCCCGCAACCTTCCCTTTGAGCCAAGCAACCTTCCCTTTGAGCCACACCACTTTCCCTTTGAGCTACACAAAATCCCCTCTGAGCCATGCAACTTCCCCTTCGAGCAACACAACTCTTCCTTTGAGCCACACAGCCTTCCCTTTGAGCCACACAGCCTTCCCTCTGAGAAACACAGCCTTCCCTTTGAGCCACACAACCTTCCTTTGAGCCACACAGCCTTCCCTCTGAGCCACACAGCCTTCCCTTTGAGCCGTCCAATATCAGAGGGCCAGTGGTGCCGGACCCTCATTTCCTGGCAGCGCAGGACCCCTCGGCGGTTCCATTTTTCCCCTCGGCTGCACTGCCCTCGTTCAGCTCCGCTCATTTGCACGCTTTATCCGCTCCCTCACATTTCTCCGCTCTCCCCTGCCTCCTACGCTCCTTCCCCGGCCTCTTCTTCTGCATCTTCTTATCTTTAACTCTACTCTTCACTTTCTTCACTTTCCTAGCTTCGTTATCTTGCTCAGTTTTGCAGCTTTACATTGTTCTCTTAGTTTCCTCTTCCTTCTCTTCTGCCGCAAATTCTTTCTTTACGTGTTTATCATCATACTGCTCTTTCTCTATCATCTGTTCTTTTCCCGTATTATCCTCCTCCCTTCTAATTCGGTATTCTCATTCGTTTCCTGCATTATCTTCCTCCTATTATCTCATCTTCCCATTCTTTTCCAGTATTATCCTCCTCCGTTCTATTCCCATATTCTCACTTTCCCATTCTTTTTCCGTATTATCTTCCTTCCTTCTCTTCCTTCATTAGGCCCTTCCCCTCCTCTTGTCTGCAATACTATTACATCCCCTCCCAGTTTCACACACTCACCTCCAAGGTACCTCCTACTGTCTCATATGTCAGTACTCGCTCCTGGTCATCACCTATCTCATCAAAAAATTCTCTTACCGTCTCATCATCCTCCTCTATTTTTTCTACTTTCTTTTTGTCCTCTTCTGAATCATCAACCTGCTTTTTATCACTTCTACTTTCTTGGCCTCCGTTTCGTCTTCTTCAACTTTCTGAACTTTACTGTTATACTGATACTTTCTCAATGTTCTTCTTGTATCTACGAATCCTCAAGTTCTCCTTCGTCCTTCTTTACTTTCTCGACCTTTTTTTTGTCCCCTTCTGAATTCTCAACATTCTTTTCAGCCTCTTGCACTTTCTCTCCTTTCATGTCATCCTCTTCAAATTTCTCCTCCTTCTTTCATGCTTTTCTGCTATTTCACTTTCTTTTCATTCTCTGCTAAAATCTCAACTTTGCTCCCATTTTCTATTTTGTTGACGTTTCTTACATTCCCCTCTGAATTCTCTACTTTCTCCTCATCATTTTCTGTTTCGTCGACCATTTTTCCGTTTCTTTCTAAACTCTCAACTTTCTTCTCGCCATCTTCTTCTGCTTCGTCGACCTTCTTTTCATGCCTTTTTTTCTCAATCCTCTTCGTTCGTCTTATTCCCGCCCTCTCCTGCTGCTGCAGTGCTGCTGCTGCTGCTGCAGCTCGCCGTGTTTTCAAAGGAAATAATCCAGCTGCGGTGGTGCGGATGCTGAGTGCTGCGCGTACGCTCTCCAGCTTACTCTCGTGCCCTCTCCCCCGCCTACCCTCACTGTCCTCACCACCTTACCTTCATTTCCCTCGCTTTCCCTCTTTTAGTTCAGCTCTTGGCTCGTATTCCTGTGCTCACTTTTCTCCCTAGCTTACTTTCGTCTATCATTCCATCAGTACCTAAGCCAAGGAGGTAATGTATTTTGTCGGTTGTATGTCTGTCCGTTTGTTTGTTTGTCTGTCTGTTAAAAACATACCTCAAGAAGTTATAGACGAATCTTTATGTAAAAAATTTAGGGAATCATACCATTCTGACGATCGAGATATAGATGGTTAAATTTTTGCTGATGATCCGTCAGTCCGTTTATTTATTTGTCTGCTTATCTGTCTGTTAGCAAAATAAGTGAATCTTCCCGAAATTTTCAGCGGTTGTTAGGAATGTCACAAAAAACAGATGATGGGCTTTGGTCCTGAAATCCTTGATTCTGAATGACTTTAAAAATTTCGTTGGCATTTCTTTGCTTGGCGGTGGTCTGCGTTATCGGAGTCCTCCCTAGTTTGACAAATTCTTGGTTTGACAAACGATGCATTCTACGGAAGTATGGCAACTGTTAAAGCTTAATTGTGTAGTTTCAGGTAATTAAGGAAACGATGGCGAATACCCTTACTGAGGTGGATTTTCTTGACGTTGATACTGTAGCAGTTTTCTTCATCACTAAAATATCTCCGATGAGAGCATAAGCTTGTCGAAACCTTACTATTCTAAGTAGCTCTTCTGTATAAAAGTTCTCGTATGTCACTTGCGGTCAACTTATTTAACACAGAAAAACTGAAATAAGAACTATGGCCAAATTTTTAAGCAATGCTGTCCAACAATTACGATTTCATTTCAATTAGCAGCAAAGATGTAATATGTAGTTTGAGAAGCTCTTATTATTATTATCATTAAAACTTCCCTCTTAGGTATTTTTTCCTAATTTTACAAAGTTTAAGCATTAGCGATGATTAAACATTGAATCTTTCTTTAAGAACAGTTGTTCTATGCTCGTCACACATTGAATACATGTCAATTTCGATTATGATTGTAAACCAATTTACAAAACCATCCATCGTCTCTCCCATGTCTGCCGTTGTAAGCCTTACAGTGGCACTATTAGGTGTAACATGTTGAACATGACATCCGTTTGAACTATTCACCAATTACCCTCACCTAAAAACTTATGTTTTTGTTGTAGTTTTATTGTTTGTCTTCCTGTCTGTCGATCACCGCGGTAACTCAAATAGTTATGCGTAGATCCTTGTAAAATTTACGGAGATTGTTTGGCATGCTAAGTAAAACAATGATTAAGTTTTTGTGAATTTCCGTTCAATCATGTTTGTTTTTGTTTGTCACTCTACTTGTTATCACCCGTGAGCGTAGCGAAGAGAGGTGATAATGTTTTCGTTGCAGATTTAAGTGTATGTTTGTGCATATATATATATATTTCTATATTTCACTGTCCACCCAAAATGAGGGAGAGGAGTTGAGCAACGTTCATAATTTTTTGCCGAAAGTCAGGTGGGTTGACCTAGATGTGAGCACTGCCAAAAAAACTAT
This sequence comes from Parhyale hawaiensis, assembly GCA_001587735.2. NCBI lineage: Eukaryota > Metazoa > Arthropoda > Malacostraca > Amphipoda > Hyalidae > Parhyale > Parhyale hawaiensis. Next base: position 398,309 of record LQNS02277217.1, on the reverse strand, counting down.
AGTTAGCTGGCTATCAAAAATTACGGCGTTGAATTTTGTTCTGTCCAACCAAAGAAAGACATAAGGGGTCGAGTCATATTAATAATTTTTTCAGCAGTCAGTTAGGTTGACTGCATGAGATATGAAAAATGCCAAAAATCTAGAATTAGCTGGCCATCAAATATGACGGTAGATGGTTTTACGCCACAAAGGATTCAAGTTATTTATTAGTGACATAACTCAAACGGTTATGAACGGATCTCCATTAAATTTGCATGAAAGTTTAAGAATGTTACGAAGTGGAAACAACCAAATTTTTGTGATGATCTGTTGGTTCGTTCGTACATTTGTCTCCATGTTTGTTTTATGTTTGTTAGTAACATATCGTAACAATCCTAAGCGGATCTTCACGAAATTTACAGAAATTGTTATGAATGGCAGAAGCCGCAAGAAACCGAATTTTGCTAACGATCAAAAGGAAATCCTTGTTAGAGGATCAATTTTAATTTTTCGTTGGCATTGCGTGAACATTCTTGTCAGGGTCAGTATCCCCGGAATAGCACCTGGACACCGATTGCTGACTCAACAAGCCAAGCACGCGCCTGATGGCAACTGTCTCGAAACTACGCATTTCGCATCTGACAGCAACCCTCAAACATCCTGGCACTGTGGGCATCACCTTTACCTCGCTAATGCTTACTCACTTACTGAGCTACACTTTCAATTTTTGAAGATAACCATTAGTCCATTTCTTTTCACTCTCCCTTCACATAAGCTTTTTCTTTCACTGTCTCCTACGAGGACACAGTTTTTTACAGTTCCTTTCCATTCCTACAGAATTTCCCGTAACTTTTATTCCTCTTAGTTCTGCTCTGCACTTCTCACCTCCGCTACCGTTGGCGCTCAGGACCTCCCTCCCCTGTCCTCTCCAGTCTCTCCAGAGGAAATATCTCGCCCTAAATTATGCTTCACTGTTGCTCTCCACTGGGAAGGTCGCCAGAAGCTCCATGATATTTTAATTTTCGGTATACTAATGGAACAATCAAGCTCTTTCCTGGTTCCACAGGCCATTTTATTTATTTATATTGACTGCAGTATTCAAAGCCTTCGGTTCACAGTATTACGTTATACGTAACCGCTCTATGCCAGACATTGCATAGCACTGCTTGTGTACAGTGTGTGCAGAAACGTAGTAGACATCTTACGACTGTGTTTGTGGCACGGGAATGATGGCTTCGGAGGCCCATGGAAACTAATCCAAAGTCACCAACCTACAACATATTTAACACCAGTTACTGTACCTAATCTACATCCTCCCTTACCCTAGGAATGTAACTCATAACCTCCAACTATCCTGATACCAGCTCATTTACTTTATATGCAACCTAAATAGTCCTAACATTGGAACTAAGCCTTAACTAAAACATATCCAACTTTACCTCTCCAGCAACCTGGGCAATAACTAACAATGATGGCTCTCTGTAACGCTACCACAACATGATTAGCTCCACCAATGTAACGCTACAACCCTTCTTAGCGTTAGTATTCTAACGTTCTGTAATTTGGTTAATTCCACCGCAACAACACTCATGCAACCTAGCTAACTCTTACCACTCCAACTCCCTAGAACCCAGCTAACTCCACTACCGTGACACTGCCACACAGACTCCTACTAACCCGACCAACCCTCGCCTTTCCAACGCTCTACAACCCCTCCACAACCGTCTATCCAACACCTCTCCCAGCAACGTTGGCTGCTGCGACACTATAGCCCTCAGCCTGCCCTGCCTTCCCTCGTTATCGGGCCATTGCTGCGCCTTATGAAGCTCTGGTGAAGAGAACTCCCCTCACCCTCCCCTCGCTTCCCTCTAACCTTCCCTCACTCCCCAGCCTCTCTTCGTTATATTACTTCCAGGCCGTCCCTTATCATCGGGTGTCAGCGTGCTTATCATGTGTGTCGACTGCGTGTTATCTCTACAGTCCCAAAGCCTTCCCTCACTCCCAACGCCTTCCCTCACTCCCTTCGCACCTTTCTTCACTCCCTATGCACCATCACTCATTGCCTTCACACCTTTCTTCACTCCCTTTGCACCATCTCTCACTTCCTTCACACCTTTCTTCGCTCCCTTTGCACCATCCCTCACTCCATTTGTACCTTTCTTCACTCCCTATGCCTCATCCCTTACTCCCTTCAAATCTTTCTCATTCCTTTCATATCATCCCTCATTGATCACTTCTTCTCGTTCTCTCTTCACACCCTTCCTCGCTTCCTTTGTACATGCCACATTGCCACCACTCTTCCCATCTTTCTTCACTCTCTTCCTAACTTTCCGCACTCCCTTCGCACTTTCCCTCTTCCATTCGTACATTCCCTTTCTCTTTCCTTAATATCAGCTATTATCTCTGTTTTTCGCACAGTTTCTAAGTAAGTAACAGATATTTGATCACTATTATAAGAAACATAGACATACATGAAATCTAAAATCAGCAGATAATTATCATCACCACATGCTAGTACAGAAAATAAATTCAGTATTTCGATAATTGGGAAAATTTTTCCGACGTTTCAGTCGAACTTTTGCAAGATTTTTATATCAAGGCGAAGAATTTAAGTTGATACCACTATTTGAAAACATTTCACTGATCTAATTAACTAACTGTTTTGCAACAAAAAAATCAGGTGCAAAACCTTAGTAAATCATTATCACCAAGTTTAAATAGTCTAAAAGAATGCTTGGTGGAAGGTAGTATGCTACTATCTACTTCGCGAGGTAAAGAAAATGAGGCCCGAGATGAAAAAGTCCTCGCCAATCACTTGTGTATATTTATTGGCTCAACTCAAATGTTTTGAAGTGCGTTATTTTAAAGTAAACTAAACTAAGTTTTATGATGCTTACCTGCCGTCCTAGCATATTCTATCCCAACCTAGCCTAGCCATTTCTAATCGACTATAACCTAAACCTTTTTAATCTAAATTCATTTCATTTTTACCCAATTCAACATAATTTTGTCAAACTAAACCTTTTCCTACCTCTTCTAACCTAACTTTGCATAACTTGATCTAACCTAACTTCTTCTAACATAACCTCACTTGTCCTAACCTAACTTAACTTATTTTGACATAACCCATCCTATTCTAACTTGGTGTAAAATAACTTGACGTAAGCTTGCCTCTCCTCTAACCCAAACAATTTTACTGGCTCAAATTATTAGAAAACTTTAGCTTAGCTTAGACCGCAACAGTAGTTGACGCTTAGGTCCAAGTGGCCTCTGACGCTGGCGGCCAAAATGGGAAAAATGGGATTTTCTCAAGAGCTATTATGAACATGTCCAGACACGGTCATGCAGGCAAGCGCCCAAGTGCGTCCCCGCAGTATCCAAGATACCTTCTCCGCACGAAAAATGTTGGGTACCTTGGAATTTTTTTCTTCAGTATTAGATAGGGGGAAAAGAATAGCTCATGAGAAAATCCCATTTTTCCGTTGCCGACTTTTGGCCGCCAGCGTCAGACCTAAGAGTCAAGTACTGTTGCGGTCTATGTTATTGCTAATACAAATTAATACACTTAGTATACTGGACTTCCTGCTAACATACTGTAGTTGAGTTATTCAATATTCTGTAAGCGGTAAATGAGACTTTTTCGTATAGGAGTTTTTTATACCGGGGCTTTTTTCGGGACACTTCTCCGTATCAGTATGCGCAACATGGCTCTACATCATATGCGCAACACTGCTGCGCAGCACTGTTGCGCGGTCCAGGCAGCTGTGTCAACAGCAACAGTTGCAGCGGTCCCCACATCTCCACTCTGTTTGCCCTCACTCTTGAGTGCCACCTCGTCTGGCTCCCTCCCCTCTTGTCTCCACTTGTTTCCCCTCCCTTACATTTATCAGCCAGCCCTGTTTCCCTCCATCTGCTTCGGTATGGTACGGGCTTGTTGCCTCTGTGCCCTTAGATTTTTTTTCAGCTGAAACATTTTTTCCATACCTGCTGTTTCCTTAGTATTTCTCTTATTGGTTGTTTCCCGTGTTTGAACAATTTCGTGGCTTACCTGTTTTCTCTATTCATGTTTCCATTGCCGGTACATTTCCTCAGTTTACCTGATTTCCGGGTTTAGACAATTCTTTTAGCTGCATATTGCCCCGAAATTATTGTTTGAACTATTTAAACGTTGTCCTGTTTTCCAATTTGGGCTACCAGTTGTACAAACGTTTCCGGCAGGTCTATTTACTTTGCCTTTGTTTTCATTATGTATCTCCATATATTTAACTTATCTATTCCCCTCCTGTTAGTCTATTTGCTCTGGTTGAAATTGAATTTGCTGCTCGATTTAAATGTTTCTCTGCTTCCTTTCCTTCCCCCCCCAAAAAAAAAAATAATCCTTTCAGGCATAGCGATGAATTGCATCACTCATTTGTCCCTCTCAGCGCTTGATAAGAACTCCATTCATTATTCTCAATAAGTACATATCCTTTGTAACACCTGCCTTTTCGCATTAATGACTTTCTTACATCGGTCCCCTCACTGATGGCTCATCTGGTCTTAACGACCTCTGCTCATATCCCTCCGTAGCTCTGCTACCCTCAGTTTCTATTGCTCTGCACAGCGCTCCCCATTTCGAGTATTTGAATGCAATTCAACTGTGGTCAGCATTATTCCCTTATATGGCTTGGGTATTTTTCCCTTGACTTAGCGCTATATTTATACTCCTCTTGACTTTCCTCAATTGTATTTCGCCCGTTAAGCAGCTCTACACAACCTTCCCTGTCCGGGGTGGCCAAGTGCACCAACTTTGAGTTAGTGCGACCGCTGAGAGTTCGATACACCCTCTGATCTGCTCGGACTTTTTAACGACAGTTCTCGGGTACCAAAGTGTCAAGGGAAGCGACATAGATTTTCAAGTTTGCTCTTGGTATTGGCTACTTTTCCCATACGGCACAAAGCCAATGGCGTGTACCAAACGGTCACTTGGATGGCGATAATTATTTTTGCTCAGACTTAACTTGTTCGGCACTTCCATCTCGATAGTAAGAGTCTTCAATTTCGATCTAACAGAAAGTCTCAATTGCGAACCGGTTACATACAAGACGAGTGATGTAAAAAAAACAGAATTATGAACTGTTCGAATTTTGATCTATAACTATCTCTATGCATTATATGTACCTATTTTCCGATGTATATTTTGCATTAGCGTGTGATGAACCAGAGTACAAGCAGTTATAGGCGCACCTCGTCTTCGTCGTTTCTACATCAAGAGCATGTTCGATTGGGCGCCGAATTTAAGCTTTTGAGGCTTGAATTGTTCGAAACTTGAGGCAGGTTTGCTGGCTTCGACCCGTTGATTTAAGTTCGGGCATTGACCCCTAATCGATTATCCTTTAGACTATTAGAAGCTCAATATTGCTCCATAAAATGGAGTTTTTAGCCGACATAACGGAATGGAGTTGCTTCTGGCTCTTGCAACACGAGTCAAAGAAGCAAATCTAAAGCTTCTCTTTATAGTTACGAGAAAGTTAATTTCTGTGCCTAATCGAACATGCCCCAGTCACCATGTCTCATCTCACCCCATCAGCTCATCACACCTGCTCGCCCCCTCCCCATACCACCGCCCCATCCTGGCTCGTCCCCTCCTGCGCCCCCTCCCCTTCACTTATCTCCCTGTCTCCCACAGCGGTCCCGAAAACCTCGACCGGTCCCCAAAATTCGGCGTTTTTTGACTTGGCCGTCAAGCGGTGGCGTGTGGCGGTGCGGTGCGGTGCGGTCTGAAGCTGATACTGTGGTGCTGCTGACACTTCTCTCATGCCAGCCTTTAGTGTCAGTCCAGGCCTCCAGTGGCAGAACTGTCAAGCTAGTGCCAGCCACTGTTGGCCCAGTCAACCTACGAACCTAGTGTCAAGCCAGCCATTATCATTCTGTTAGACATGTTTTCCCTTATTTTATTTTATTTTCTGGTCATATATACATTTCAATGCGGCGACCTAAACTTTTCCTAACAATTCCAGTGTCAGTCAAACCAGCCCAGTGGTAGCCCAGACCTCTCCCCCCCCCCCCCCTAATGATAACTTACTCAGGCAGTGTCAGTCAAGGCAGCCCAGGCAGTTCAGTGTCAGCTCACACAGCTTAATGGCAACCCAGGCAGTTCAGTGTCAGCTCACACTGCCCAGTGTTAACCCAGGCAACCCAGTGTCAGCCCACACAGCCCAGTGTCAGCCCATACACCCCAGTGTCAGTCCATCCAGACCGGTATCAGCCCAGGCAGTCCAGTGCCAGCTTACACAGCCCAGTGCCAGCCCACACGGCCCAGTGTCAGCCCAGGCAGCCCAGTGTCAGCCCAGGCAGCAATCAAGGCAGCCAGCCCTCTAATCTGGCGGTGGGGTCGCCTGACGAACGCCTAACATTTTCCGTCGCCCTCACTTGCAGCCGTGCGGTATCTCTGCCACCTGCCCCCCTACCTCCCCTCTCCATCCGCCCCCTTCCCCGAACACAGGGCACAGCAACCCCCTGGGACAACCCTGGCGTGGGGTTAGGCCCCGGGTGTCCCNGCAATCAAGGCAGCCAGCCCTCTAATCTGGCGGTGGGGTCGCCTGACGAACGCCTAACATTTTCCGTCGCCCTCACTTGCAGCCGTGCGGTATCTCTGCCACCTGCCCCCTACCTCCCCTCTCCATCCGCCCCCTTCCCCGAACACAGGGCACAGCAACCCCCTGGGACAACCCTGGCGTGGGGTTAGGCCCCGGGTGTCCCCACGTTCTGGGGTTGCGCTCGAGAAAAATCCTCGTGCGGTGCAGCGACTCACGCGCACCATCCGCTTTACTGCCGCTGTGGGGAACTGCGTGGGGGGGGGGAGTGGGAGAGGGGAGGAAAGGGAGGAAGGGGAAGGGGTGAAGGTGGAACAGGATGATGTGAAAGGGAATAAAGGAAGTATGAAACAGAGCATAAAACAGAAAGAAATGCAAGAAAATATTCTTAAATGAGTGAACGGAAGAGAGAGCAAGAAAACTATTGAAAGTATCAACAGGAAAAAAAAAGAACAGAAAAATTAAACGAACGAAAGAAGGAAAAAGAAGAAAGCAGAATGAGAAGGAGAGAAGAAAAAAGGGAAAGAGAGAGAAACGAAAAAATATAAAAATATATTAATGAAACAAAGACAGAGAGGATGAGAGGAGGCGAATGAAGAGTATTAATTTCTCAAACGATGTTGAGGTTTACATAGTATAAGGCTCGTATAATGCTAAAAATTAAGCTATGCGTAGGGTATGAACATACGGATAATAAAAAATTAACACGAAGCCAAGAAAGAAAAATGCAAATAACAAAAGAGGATCGATGAGGAGGCTTGGGAATGGTGAGGTTGGAATGGTAATGATGAAGGTCATGGAAGGTCTGAGGTCAAGGCGAGAATTGGGAAGGAAGGAGAAGATAGGAAAGTGATTGTAAGCGACATCAATACGTTACTGAAGATACGCAATATTAACATGTACACTGTATTTAAATACCAACCGGTTCACACTACGACGGAAATATGCAGTGTTCATCTATCGACCGCAAAATTTAATACAAACGCTAATTCAAAATGTGCAGCATAGAATTACTGAAGGTAAAATTAATTAATTAATTAATATCTGCTAATACAGACGTTTGTACAGAGGTAATATTTACGGAACATTTTAAATACCAACAATTGCAGCTAATGCGGAAATTTGCAATACGTAGTCATTGAGGTTAAATAAGAAAACAAAATTTTTGCTACACTAAGAGCTACAGAGCGCACCCCGATAATTATAATAGATAAATCGTCAATGTAAAAGTGATAACAAGGCAATTACACGAAAAACTAGAGCACTCTAAGAGCGCATACCTCCGCCAAGCGAGGCAACGGCAAGGAAAAATTCAAATTGGCTCTGAAACCATAGTTTTCTTTGTAACAACTACAAAATCTAATCGTTTGTGCCTTTCCATAATAATAACAGTTTATGCAATTTTCATGAAGAGCCGTTCGTAACTTTGTGAATTATGCTGCTAACAAATTTTATGACAAACATGAGAACATACCAACGATCCAACCGATCTTCACCAAAATTTGATCATTTATGTTTTTTAACATTACTTACAACTCCTACAAATTTCATGAAGATATATTGTTAATATTTTTTTTTTAGTTATTGTGTTGACAAGCATAAAATTAGAAATGGTGACAAACGAACGAAGGAACAAATAGATCATTACAAAAATTGGATCATTTATTTTTCGTGATATACGTAACAACTCATATGAATTTCATAAAATCCGTCTATAACTTTTTGAGATATGGCATTGAGAAAAATGAGGCAGACAAACAAACAAACAAAGAAACGGATGGACGGACCTTCACCAAAAGTTAATCATCTGCTTATCCTAACATACCTAACAATCTTTGGAAATTTCGTCAAAAATCCGTCTATAACTTTTTGAGTTATCTTTGCCACAGACAGATGAAAACATTACCTCCTTGGCATAGGTAGTCATAAAAATTAAAATAGCAACATGTACGGTAATTATCAAACGAAATAATGTCATTACAAAAATATGAATAGACATAGCAAAAACACTTCTTCTTATGTAAAAACACTGACAAGAGGGCATTGCCCGAGCCAAAAATCTAGAGTAAATGATTATACAATGATATTCATGAAAATGCCGATAAGATACTGTCGGAAGACTACTAATACTAAAAACAGCCGACCTACAAAATACGGAAGCTACTTATTCCATGAATGGTTACTCCATGAAGAAGCGGGAGACTGCTGAATAAAAATAATAATACAAAATGTCGAAACAAGTGAATACTATCAATTCCATAATTAATAGCTCTACGAAGAAACAAAGGACTACTTATGCCAAAAATGACAAGCCTGCTGACCATATATACCAGCATTAAATAACATTTTATTCGGTATGGGAGCCGCGCCTGCGGGAAAACTCCACACGATATCTTAGGCTTGTAGGAGAAGTCAAGGCCTACAATATTCTTTTACGTCATTTGTCCGGTTTCTCTCTTCTGAAACTACTTATGACCTTCCTTACCCGTTTTTCCTGAGTTGCGATGTCCTTGTAAGATGCACCTCCTTGAATGGGTTACACGTTTTCTAAGCATATTCCATGTCCTTTCCTTTCCTTGCGTCATTGAACCACGGCTTCAAGTAACGCTTAGGCAGGTGGACCTGGTCTTTCTCGAGCAATGACGATTCAGGGAGCAACTAATAGAAACAACCAAGTATTTGCATGGCTTCAACGACGTACTTACAACGGGACGTTTTGAGAGAGACGTTAATGATCGCTTGCGAAACAACAGTCAAACATAAAGCTTGAAGAACTACCATGAACCAGCAATTCTTTTCGTATTTCATAGTGAACATCGAGAATAGACTCCCCTCCGAAGTCGTCGCCGCCGAGACAGTCAGATCGTGTAAAAATCATCTTGACAAGCATTGGGAGAGACACCCTAAACAGCTAAGAACGCATCCTCCAGGCAAGAACTTTAAATGGCCAAAGCTTCGAAGGCCACCTTAACCTATAATCATTTCCCTTCCACCCCAACTAACTAAACGTCTCCAGACTCCGCACGTATGTAGCTGTAAATCGTCATTGCTAGATCGTCCTTGTGGCTGAGGTTGTTTTTTTTTTGTTTCAGACGTCTAAATTATCCTTATATAGACCTAATGTCCATAGCTCATAAAGTACCGGGCGTAAGTCCTGGCAACTTTCTGCGAATGGGCCTGTTGGTCAGTCTACATATGTACTCCGTCTATGTACTGCCGGCCATCCAATCTAATCTAACCTAAACTACCCTAATCTGATCTGGCAAAGCCAAAACTTATATCTTTTGTGAAAATGACGAACAACATAATATTACCAGCAGCAAATTACCTCAACGCTTGCCGCACATGCACTTGTAAAAATAATTGCATTGTATAGTGATTTGAAAGATGAGACTTAAATGTGCGAAGTAAAATCCGTTGATTTATTCTTAACGCTTATGTGCTCATCATAAGGGTTTGTCCTCGAAGTATGCACATTTTCGGAAGAGAAAATGTTCTGAGATTTGTCTATTTGCCCACGCATTCGTCCTTGCCCATTAGCAGATGTACCTAAGTCAAAAAAGTATTGAATTGAAGTATCAAGATATAGGGTGCCAGTTCCAGACTAGGCGGCAGCGCCACTAGACACTACATGCTGCGCACGCCTTACTTCATTTTTTGCGTGTTTAAAATTAATTCCTTTGCATACACAAGTCGGGTGCACTGAGTTTACTGCAGCCTGCTATTAGTTGTAGCTTTCCAGTACAGGTACATGCCATGGATGTGTGATACATCGCCTTTAACTTCTTGCATTTCATATTGTCCAGGATTAAGTGGCAGGCAGTGTGTATCTTCGCTGTAGGCCAGTTTGTGCTGCAGGCTAAGTTCTCAATCGTATGCTAATGTGTTTCTATATGTGTTTTACTTAGTAAGTCTTGCACTTAATTGCTCGCATCCGTAGCGCTACTCTGCCAATGCATCGTTCGTAGCGTTAAGTCTTCTCGTCGCTGATGCACTGGTTTTAAAAGCGCATGTTGGTTCCTAGTTTTATTTTGAATTAATAGACACATGCAAATGAGGTAACAGTGTTCTTATCAATTTTTTTTCTTTTTTTCATTCTACTCTCACGCTTGTTAGTGGCACGCTAGACCCTGCACTCCTCTGGAGCCATGCAGTAGGTTTGTATCTGCAGCACGAACCAGTGCGAGTGGGTTTCCAGTTTGGGGTGTGTGTGGTCAAGTCAACTTTGAATCTAATTTTAAAATTATTCCTCCAAGCTCGTTAGAGCTGGCGAGCCTTGATTATGGATTGTACTTCCATGGTTTGTTTATGAAATAAATTTTATCAGTTTTAGTAACTAAAGACCTCCCTTCACATAGAATAAATATGCATGACTCTATTTTTAAATAAAAGTTTATTAAGCTGTTGCTGTTGGTCCTAGAAGTGACTTAATTACCACCATGTGAAAAATTCAGTCGAGCAAACACTTTTCCGGCACAGGGGCCACTGTGGTAAAAAAACTGTTCGCCACATCAATAACTAACTGATCTCGCTTTGATTTCCTCATAGGATTTAATTTCTGAAAAATCCGAAACAGGTAAAAAAATTGGTAAACAACGATGATTATTCTAATTACTGTGTTTATTTAGCCAAATTTGAGAGAACTGCCTTGATCTTCAACGTTTGTGTATTTCAATCGTGAGGCTCTTCTCAAGATAGACAAAACGTCTAACGCCCCAGAGAATACGCCAAGCCTCAACGGACAACTAACTATTATTTCCCTAAGAATACCAATATTGAAATATCCCGATCGGGCTCCTTTCTCGTTAAATTATTAAGACTCGCAGAATTTTCTGGCTAATGAAACGAAATATCTCACTCAGAAGCAGGATTTTCTGCGGAGATCCAAACACTTTAGTTTTGAGGGCCTAAAATTTAGTAAACATCGGCAGATGTTGCAGGCCTGAAAACAGAGCTGGGCCCTTACAGTCGCTTGCGGCCTGTGCCTTGAGTGCTGCTGGTCTGAGACATCCGGCCTTTTTACCGTCGTGGGTAGGCCGCATATGGTTATTAGTGGTTGCAAGTGGTGCCAAGTGGCCTCAAGTGGCAGCAGGTGGCAGCAGATGGTAGCACGTGGCACCAAATGGCAGCAGGTGGCAGCAAATGGCAGCAGGTGGCAACAGATGGTAGCACGTTGCAGCAAATGGTAACAGGTAGCAGCAGGTGCCAGCAGGTGGCAGCAGACGGCAGCAGGTGACAGCAGATGGTAGCACGCTGCAGCAAAGGTAGCAGGTACCAGCAGGTGGCAGCAGGTACCTGCAGGTGGCAGCAGGTGGCAGCAGGTACCTGCTGGTGGCAGCAGGTGGCAGTAGGTGCCTGCAGGTGGCCTGTTGATCGAATCGATCACATCGGAGGTGATATACTTTTGCAAAGAAGGTCCAACAGTTCAGTTTTGCCCTTCCGGCATCCTATTGACGTCATTATGACGTCCAGTGACGTGTATTTCCACGGAAACCGTGCCTCCAGCAAGAATTGAGAAGCAGTTTATGTTCGCCATTTTGCATAAATTCTTTGTGCTTTATGAGAAACTTTAATTATATGCAACTACGCACCGTAACCAAAATTAAATGTCTTAGCAATAAATGACCATACGTAATTTCGTAGCTGTTACATAAACGTTCAGTGTTTCGTCATAGCTGTGCTCTTTGTAGAGGATTTAGTGTCTCGTGACGAAAGGGTCTAGCCGGACCCCCTATTCGACGCCCCCTCTCCCCCCTCCCTCCCCTCCATCGATTACCTCCAAGACAGGCGTCTCAAGGCAGCTCCTTTCAACGCGTTGAAGTTCCCAGCAGCCTACGCTTATGGTCGAATTATCGGCGGCCACCCGACCGTATTATGGTTGGTAAGTAGCTAATCGGTAATTCTTGGTTAATTATCCTACATTATCTGATGACGCCCATTAAAGAGATCCGATATATGCCTATGATTTTCCTGTAGGGTATTGGCCCATTATATGAGTTTGTGACGTATGAAAATGCCACGGCCACATTATTGGTTGCTACTTGCCATACAAGTAAACATCACGCTTGCCAATAGTATAATAGTACAGTCAAAAAGTAGTAGAACATATTGAACTAGACGAAGGAAGACAAACACTGTTTATAAGATACACCATGTTGTGCATCTAAACATGGATAGCCAGTAGTTACCAGCTATTCACCCCATAAGTATACAAGTCCTCCATACTTAACAACAGGCCACACAGATCACAAAAATGGGCTACTATATATATCAAACAGCCGTTTACTTTACATATTCGTTCATTACTGGATTCTATCATAAAAAGGGTGCCGGAAAATTTACACAACTGTCTGCCGTTACGTGCAGTGTGGAGATAACTCACTGCATTGGCTCTCAACTGATTTATGCTGGTCAGAAACACTGAGTTAAGTAGTGCCAGGTTACAAAAACACTAACCTGTTTCCTCTCCTGCTCTATTTAAGTGAAAATGTTTATTTTTCAAGAGTTGGTAGCCTATGAAGAATTATTCGTCATTTCGATAAACACGGTTATGCGACGGCTATCGTAAACAGCCTACTGGCGTTCAAATTTATGAAGTAAGTTAATGCGATTAAGATACACTGTGTGACTTCATCGAGATTAAAACTGGAAATTAATTTTTTTAGTTCGTTTATATGTACTGTATATTGCATGAATACATGCATGCATGTGCCAGGAATGTACAAACGTGGTAAGCCATGGATGGACCACACGATACCTTGACTGTCCATTCCTCGCAATGAGGCTGATGGAATAGATAATTCCTCGATAAAATTTGTTCCATTCAACGTACCGACTTGAAGCAAAAAATAAACTGCTCACGGAGTCGCTAGGAATGTATCTACTGGAAAGAGACACGCATGCTTAAGCACTGGCCAACGGTAATTGCAAAATTTATTTTAGCCAATTTTAGGTCATTTTGCTGTCCCAAGCTTCAATTATCGTCGTCGCCCTCAGTTGGTGTACAGTATAGCTACGAATTTGTGTTTCTTGCTGACAAACACATTTCTTGTATTACCGAACACCGTTTACTTTTTGTTTGAGGTCGTTCTGTTGTCTGAAAAAGATTTTATCGAAGTGTAATCCATTTGCAAACAGCCTCATTTTGTAGACTTCAGTGGACAGTCATTTGCAAACAGCCTCATTTTGCAGACTTCAGTGGACAGTCATTTGCAAACAGCCTCATTTTGTAGACTTCAGTGGACAGTCATTTGCAAACAGCCTCATTTTGCAGATTTCAGTGGACAGTCATTTGCAAACAGCCTCATTTTGCAGACTTCAGTGGACAGTCATTTGCAATCAGCCTCATTTTGCAGACTTCAGTGGACAGTCATTTGCAAACAGCCTCATTTTGTAGACCTCAGTGGACAGTCATTTGCAAACAGCCTCATTTTGCAGACTTCAGTGGACAGTCATTCGCAAACAGCCTCATTATGCAGACTTCAGTGGACAGTCATTTGCAATCAGCCTCATTTTGCAGACTTCAGTGGACAGTCAAGGTATGATGTGGTCCATGGCTGAGGCAACTGAAGTCTCCCTCATTACATTCTCGAGATATGTATTTGACAAATCAACACTTTTAGGTATCTTATGTTTTGCCCCTTTTTGCATTTAATTAATTTAGGTTAAGGGGATCATTTAGGCGAAAATGGTCATATTATCAATTTTCTGTTTTTTGCTCAAAAAGTGTCTTCAGGTATGGGGGCATTACGTCCCAAATTTTTAGGGGGCTAGCGGCACTAGAACCCCCCCAAAATGGGGGGG
>LQNS02277217.1:288530-301997 GCA_001587735.2 Parhyale hawaiensis | reverse complement strand
CAAGAGTGCCTCCACTCCTGCCGTAATCTGCCGTAACGAAGCCTGGCGCACACAAAGCAAGTCTCTTTGCTCAGATTAAAACCCATCGTTCTCCTGCTCTCCCTTTAATCAACAGACTTCGCTCTCTAGTTCTTCCTATGAAAAACGCCACTGCTTCTGCTGCTGCTCCTCTTCGCTCATAATCCAGCGCATCTGGACAATATGGGCAGCAGAACAGCACGAGACTTCGAATGCACGAATACAGTACGTGAAATGGCAGCACCAAAAATTGGACTTGCATCTCTTCCGGAGCTCCGCCGGAGTTCATAATTTCCGGAAATCGCGAAGTTATTAAGGGCAGTTCACACGTTAGTCGTACGCCCGGTGTTCGCCCCAACGTTGCGCTCGTGCAAGGACAATAATTGCGTATGCTTTAAGCCATTTACTACTAAAATGTCGGCCATCAAGTAAGTCACTGTAGCAAGTGTTGCCAAAACAGTTTTAGGTATCCCTTAAAATTTGAAAAAAATTTTGAATTTGAAAAAGCGTTGCCCTTTTCTGCTGTTCAAAGCGATACAGCATCGCATTCGAACGCGTGAAGTACGAACGCACGGCTAAAAACTGGCGTATGAAGCTGCCTTTACCGAGTAAATATTCTATGTGTTTGTTTATATAAAGAATCCCAGTCGCTGGAAGTAGGATACTCAGTGGGTGAACATCTGAAATATCGAATTTTAAAAGTAAATTCAGGCTTAATAACTTCGAGGCGAAGGATATTCTAAGTGAATTTTCAGCGTAAGATCCTACTTGTGTTGGGTTGGAGGCCGAACTGAAATTCGTATCATATCTACCGATTTTAATTTTTTTCACGCCATTTTATGTTCCCATTGCTGGTGGTACAGACTAAGAAAGACACAGACTGGCAGTTCTTCAGTATTGTTGCAAGAAAATAGTGTCTTAATGATGACGCCACAATCTTCAAATTGTTCTTTTATCTCAAGTTGGTATGTATACAGGATACGAGTTTTATCTGCGTAGCCTCAGCCGCTCAAAATTTCATCGATGTTTCTTGGCTACAAAACTCTGAAGCCAAACGACTTTTAAATAAAATTTGCGACTTGTTAGTTAATATTTTTTTCGTTTTGCCATGTCCAAATATTATTTTCGTTGAAAAAAAATGTTCAAGGCACAACGCTCATGGCTTATCTGTGACGTAATAAAAGCTCCAGGAAAAGTTGAACTGCGCTGAGAAACTGCCTGTCTGTGTTTCATTGAAGGAGCTTCAATAGAGAAGGAGGGAGCCTTGTGGCCCAGTTACAGACTTGCCAGCGAGTCAACCAGATCTCTTATAGCTGTGAGACGCTCATTGGTGGAAAAGACGGGGAGCACTGAGTTTNGCTTACGCGACTGGCTGCAGCCATAAGAGACTCTTTACTGATATGCGATTGGTGCATACGACAACTGGCTGACAGCCATAAGAGACTCTTGAGCTTCAACGGACTAGGCTACTGGCTCCCTCCTTCTCTATACAAGCTCCTTGGTTTCATTGGTGTGTAGCTGGTGGCACATGACATTCTTAATGGGGCCATATGCGTAGCTAAGATACGGACATTTCAACTCTAAAATATTTCTTGAAGCGACAGCGCCATATCTAAGGAAATACAAAGGCATGTTGAGAACAAGGGGTGACACTGCTGTTATTAAAGAATTTAGCAGTGTTTGTTGTGCGTGTTCTACAGTTTTCATATTAAATTGAGCAGAAAAATGATGGGCTACCGTTCAATATCCACGGGCCCAGTAATACTGTGAAAAAATTAGATACGCCGATGAAAAAGGGAAATCTGTAAGAATATGATGCGCTACATTACCTGTAAACTGTGCATGGTAAACAGACCTTTGAGAAGGCTTGCAAATACAGTACGTAATAGAACAATGCAAGAAGTACCATTGTATTTCTATGTCTTTTTCAAGATACGAGTACGAATTACTCGCTGATAGAACATTATTATGAGTGATTTACAGGAGAAATCAATTGAGGTACTACTATAGATTAAACGATGAGTGTTAAGGTAGACGGACTGCTTTCCGGTGGGCAGAGTTCGTCGGGGTTAAGTGATGGACATTGATTATATCCTGTAGAACAGGTTTACCACTAGCAAAACCTTCGCATTCAGCTCCCCGTCTTCATTCAGAACAAAATAACCATCCCACTAACAGTGGAGACTTTTCCATTATCGACTTCCCCAATCTAATGGAACTTACAACTTTAGAGTATTCTTAGATTCATAAAACCCATCCCAGCCTCAACATAATGACCTCAGCCGTTCCCCTCACTACAATTCGCAACTGACGTTTTTCCCCGACTGTACACCCCTGCCGCCAACGGCGTTCCCAGACTGCCCGACTGTACTAGCACTGATATAAGGACCTCCCCGAGCTTATTCTAGTCATTCACCTTCTACACTCCCACATAACACCTCTGCCCCAGCTAGTCTAGAAAAAATACTAGTTTTAAACTTTTTCATCCTTGTATTTAGCTTTTTAGTTTCTTAGTTCTGAATAAGGGAATCTAATCCCGAAACATCAACGTTTTTTAGGTCGACTCTTTTGTTGGATGGACATTAGTTTATACGCGCTAGGTTTTATATATATAAGTTAGAAGCGCTGCCTTAGAAAATAAACTAATGTAAAGAAAAACATAACTTAGCCATGGAATTTCCACGGGTCCTGCTGATTTATTCCATAATGCCAGTAGAGATAATGAGTCGTTCCCTGGTACTTGTTTACCATAATACAGATGCAGCACCCTGTTCTTCAATACTGTCATACGGCAAGTGCAAGCCATACGATGGTATCCACTCTACCATACGCTATAAGTAAAATTACTATTGTGGCCCCCATATCTAAGGATGGGCGAGTTCACACTTCATCAGCAGGGCTGGGGCTCTTGCTTGCCTTGCAGTTTCCAGGCCTTTGGATGGGCCAAGTTTCGTGTGGTGGGCGCCGTTCTTTTGAGCAAGAGAGAGAGAGAGAGAGAGACCTCCTTCCTTCCTTCCTGCCTTCCTGCCTGCCTTGGACGGAAGCAAGCAACCCTGGCCTCGAGGGTTAATGCCACGTAAATGGGCCCGGAAGGGGGTGCCCAGAGAGCGACGAGGGTTAGTGGGCGACGGACGGGGGTCCCTGCGAAACCCTTCTCATTTAGCTGGAGCTGCGTGGAGGCTTCAGCAGCGGCGGCAGCGGCGGTGCTTCTTCTTTGCTTTTCCAGGCTTTGCGGGAGCCGAGAGGTTCTTGTGTAGCCTTGAGGAGCTGGTAGTGGAGAGTGGGTGTTTGTGGGCCTATGGAGGGGGCATGGGTGAGTGCGAGGAGGTGAGGGAATGCTTGGCCTGGTGGGTCAGTAGACTGTATGAGTACAGGGAGTGGGGATTTTGATTATATGTCCAGTCCTAAAACGTATTATTTCAAAATGATCCAGCTTCCAAAAAGTCCAAATTCAAATTGTCTACTTTTCAAAAATGTTGATAAGACAAAATGCTAAATCTGCAAAATTGTCAGTTGGTATATACAAACGGCAATAGGCACAAGCAATGTATACATTCTCGTATGGCCATTTTAAGAGTGAAAAGAGTTACCATATTTCCTCTTGTAAGTTTTTTTAAAAGAAGAAAACACAACTGGACTTCTGAACAGACTCTTGTAAACTAGTTTAGCAGTGGAGTATTTTGAACTACTAATATTTTCCATTTTTTCTCCAATCAGTGGTTCAGGCCTCATGAGTAAAAGCAGCTCATACTTACGAAAAACGTATTAGTGTATAATTACAAGAGGTCGCCTGAGCTGAATTTTTACAAATTTAACAAGCGCGCATTAGAACTTGTTATCGCGCGCTGTGGTTTGTTGGAACGAAATATTTGTCGCGGGTTCCAAATCACAGAACTTTACGGCACGTCAGAGAAGCACTGAGTGTGTTTCATATTCCAAGATGGTCTAAATTTTATGTTTCACAAATTTTATAGTTTCCATTAGGCTAAGAATCAAGAAATATCCAAAAAGTTTAATGAAGTCTTCCTGCCGGACCATTGCTTCAAATGGATACTGTTGCTGAGGAAGATCGATCAAATACTTCAATAAAATATTTGAAATTTCTTTCCATAACTTCTGAAGACCATTATTACTATATCGAAAAGCACGAAATCGGTACATCCATTCAAATATACCTTGAGTACCTTGAGGGTCTTCGGAAGAAGTCCAGGTGACGTTCTTCACATCACCCCACGTGTGTGGAGTCACTGTGCTGGGTGTCTTCTGTGGTGCCGCAGTTAGTGACCAAAGAGAAAGTCAGCAGCGAATTATCTCCACAGTGCACGTAACCGCTGACCGCTGGTCTATCTGGTATTCTTCTTAAATGTGAACCCAGCAAATTTTTGAACTCTAAAATTTTGATATCAGTGGCGTTTCAAATATGCCGAGGCATTTTGTGAAACAATCTTGCTCCACGTACAGCGAATCTATAAGAATATTTTGTGGCCATGGCATTTCCACCATCTCTGCTTGGGATGCAAATATCACAAGTCCTTCCAGTTCTTTCCGAGTGTCTGGCGACAATCCGCTCATTCACTTTCACAGTGATACGTTCCAGAATTTTTCAAACATATATGATTGTAAGTCGTTCGAATCTGCGCTGTATTGAATACAAGTGGAGACAGCTGAGTCGTTTGTGGTAATCGCACTCCTGCATGCCTCGAATTTTGGCCGTGAAAGATCGTTGGATACCTTCAAGTTGTTCAAGCTTTTTTCTTGTACTCGGCATCCAAAGTGGGGAACAGTATTCTGTTCTTGGAAGAATTAATTGCTTCCATAGTGTGAACATTACATCTACTTCGCATGACGAGAAAGTTCGTAAAACCCATCCACTCCATCTTTTTCTCACAGCGATAACTCTAGTAATATGTTCTTCGAACGTGGCATCGTCTTGCATTCTCACTCCAAGGTCTCTTAACACTGTCTTTCTCTCAATTTCATGCCCATCGCTGGTGACATTTTGCGTGGATTCAAAGAGTGTTTGATTTTTTTCGTATTTTAGCAATTCAAATTTTGTTCCATTAAAAGACATATTATTTTTTACCGGCCATTGGCAGATACTTGCCAAATATCGTTGCACAGACAGCACGTCTTCCACAGATTGCACAGCAGCTAGTATTCGTGTATCGTCAGCAAATGACGAAGGTACCGCATCCGCATAATTACATCCGTACCCCATGTCATTGATCATGATGAGAAAGAGAACAGGCCCAAGCACGGTGCCATGTGGTACTCCACTGAGTACCGGCTGTCTGGATGACACTTTAATGTTGACAATTACACTTTGCATTCTATTTGACAGAATTGCTTCAAACCACCGAAGACATTTTCCACGGATACCCATGCGGGAAAGTTTCAGCAATAGCATTCCGTGGTGAACCTTGTCAAAAGCCTTAGCGAAATCTAAGTAGATTACGTCCACATTCTTTCCTTGGCACAATGTCTCAAATATGGAATCATAATGCTCCAACAATTGTGAAGTAGTGGAACGTTTATACCGAATACCGTGTTGTTTTGGTGTGAGTAGGTCATTACTCTCTAGATGGTGCACTAGGTGTTTACGGAACACCCTTTCACTACGTGGATCGTTAATGAGACTGGTCTATAGTTAGCTGGATCTGTACTATTTCCGGCTTTTGGGATTGGGGTAATGATTTCGTGTTTATAATTGCTTAGTATAACACCATCGTCCAATGATTTGCGCCACATGAGGTAGAGCGGGTAAGAAATGCTTAGCTTGCACATTTTCAGGATTTTTGCAGGAACATCATCTGGTCCTGAAGCATGGGTTGCCGCTAATTTCATCGATGGCTAATTCAAGGCTTAGTTGTGTGAATAAAAATCCATTATGTAGTTATCAGTTGCTTTTAATACTTGAACATCAGGGTTACTGTTCTTTTTGCTAAAAACTTTCTGGTATTGACGGCTCAGTATTTCACTCATCTCCTGATCGTTTTCAGTCATTGATCCATCTTCGTCCAATAATGTTCCTATTTTTGTTGCCAGAAACGCGTAATATGATGCAAAAAAGAAGTAGTACTTACTGTTTTCTTTCATCTTCTTAATGCCTTGCAGTTCTTTTTGCTGTTTCTCTTCATCATGAGATTTTGCAAGTTTGTGTTCAATCTCTTCCAGTTTTCGCTGGAATTCAGTTTGTCGCTGTACACGCAGAAAAGTATGTTCTTTACGATGAAAAACGCCTGGTTTCTTATAACTAACGACGTAATATTTTAGCTACAAAGCAATTATAATTAATCGTAAAAGAAACTGTTGTTCATCACAACGCAGTTGTTCATCTGTTGTTCATCACAAACGACAATATGCATTGCTCATGACGCAAATTCAAACGACAAGGTTGTTTACAGTAAACTAATTTTGCTTAATGGCAAACAACCATTTTTCTGTGTGTAATACACACGATGACTTTTGGCATTTGATCAATCTTGCTCTTTTCTTTAGTACGCTTTTGCGGAATTTATGGTGGAAATTTTCAGGACATTTCCTTCTAGCCGGTGGTAGGTATTTCACGCACTTTTCCAACAGAACGTTTTCGAAGATTTCGCTCATTGTTTCACTTTGAGTTGAGTCATTTAAAAGAGCGTCCCAGTTCACCAACCGCAGCTCATCGTTCAAACCTTCCTTATTTATTAGATTATTACAAGCATTTAAATCTCGTAGACTATTTATGCCATTTTGCCCATTATTCTTTGAGTCACGCGATTCCTAGCTACTGAACTGGGTTGTGATATCAATGAGTTTGTGATCAGACAAAGCTGTATCTTGGGAGTTGATATTTTCTACAAATTCGGTATTCTGTACAGAGGAGATCTAAGATGTTGTCCTTCCTTGTTGCCGAAGTGATCATCTGCACTAAAGAAAGTTCTTCCATTACCTGTAGTAAAGATAGTGCTTGTTCTCTGTCATCTATTGTGTATCGTAGCCTTTCTATGCATATATTACCGGAGATGGGAGGAAACACTTCTGGCCGTAATAAGACGCATTCTTAGCAAGAGAAATAAGTTTTCATCACTTTTATACGTAATATCGATACACATTTTCTCTCCAAATGAACATACATACACTCTCTAATGGGAGCAACAGGTAAATTCACACTGTTCATTTGGTACAAAAGGTAAAATGTTTTTATCTTCCAACTTCTGTCAAAAAAAGACCGACATAATGGCAATAGCTCACATAATGGGCCGGGGCGTAAGTCCCGGCAGCTATCTGGGAATGGGTCTGTTGGTCCGTCTACTGCCGACAATGTAATCTAATCTAAAACTTAGTTACTAATGGTAACTATTCGCATTTATTTTGTTTCTAACTATAACAAAGCGTGGTCAGAATAAATCAAGTTTAACCCTTAACGAATTGTTTTATCATATTAGATTAGATAGGCGGCAGTAGACGAACCAATAGGCCAATTCCCAAAGAGACACCGGAACTTACGCCCCGGCCCTCTATGAGCTATTGCCATGGTTAGTACGATATAGAGGACTGGGGAAACGAGAAGAGAAAAGAAGGAATAAGTCAGAAAAAAAGAAGGGGGAGAAGAATCTCAGCCAAAGAGATGATCATGAATGCACGCAAACATGATCGATAGCCGCTGATATGCGGAGTTAGAGATGTAGATGGAGCGGAAGTGAGAAGAAAACGGATTAAGATGGCCTGGGAAGCTTTAGCGGTTAAGAGCTTGCGACTAGTGGAAGAGGAGTTCTTAGCTGTGGAGGATGTCTCTCCCAATGTATATCAAGACGAATCTTCATCGAGTTGACTGACTCCGCCCCAACAACGTCGGAAGGGAGTCTATTCCAAATGCTGACCATGAAATACAGAAAGAACTGCTGAGTTAAGGTTGTTCTTCGACCTTTATGCTTGAGCTTTTGACCAAGGGGCCCTGAGGACGAGGGGCAGCATCTAGAGGACTAAACTGAGTATAAAACAGAGCAAATTCGTAATTTTATTTCATACAGAATTTGGTGCAACAAAGGCTGCGTGTGAAGACGGAAGTTCATTTTCTCACTCCCTCTTCTCCCCGAGCTGCGTCCGTGAAATTGGCGGGGATCTGTACCGCGATGGTTGAACTTAATAGTCATATTTACAAATCAAACCATTTAGTCAGATTTAATGCATTGCTGGAAGTAATTGATCTGAAGAAAATCAAACGACTTAGGTATACAACAAATCTTTTAGGATGAAGAACACTATTGACACCTTAGTAGCTATGACCTATATACTACGCACATAACGGCAATAGCTCATAGAGGGCCGGGGTGCAAGTCCCGGCGGCTCACTGGTATGAGGCTGTTGGTCCGTCTACTGCCGAATACGTATTTAATGTGTGTATGAATGTATTCTATCTGAATGATCTAAAATATAATAATGACCGATATGTATGTTTGTGTTTGTATATTTATCTATTTGTTCATCTGTCCATTTTCCCTCACGCTTTAAGAAAACAGATAGGTAAAAACAAAAACGCCTCGTGGCGTAAGACCATCACCCACGGTGGGGGCTAAATTCAACGCAGTCATTTTGGATGGCCAGCTAGGCCTAGTTTTTTGGCATGGGTCACATTCAGGTCCACCCAACAAACTCCCTACAAAAAATTATGAACATTACTCAACTCTTTCGGCCAATTCTTGGGTGGATATACATATAAATATATTTACAAATATATATACATATATACTATAATCTTCAACGAAAACATTATCGCCTCTCTCACTTCGTTCACGGGTGATAATTAGCCCAGGCTGGAGACTGTGGTCAACCAGTCAAGCTTCACTGAAAACTGATAGGTAGAAAATAGGCCAGGTTGAAGATGATGGCGAACGTATATCCCAATGAAGTTTTTTAGTTGCGATTACAGATGCTCTGCGTTCACACTGATGCTCTAATATATAATAATAAAACGCTTCGTGTATTGATTGATTTATTTCGTGTCCGCTCATGAGGAAATAAATATGCGAAAAATAGGCCAGGTTGTAGATTTTGTAATTGAACTGCGTTTTCGTACAGACCGATGATCAGGTTGCAGAAGATGGTGAAGCCGTTTATCTGAATGCACTTCTTTCTTGAAACACTTCTTCAAATCGGAACTATATATGCAGCTTCTTGAGTCCGATTCTATACCTTTTTTTTCTCCCAGGTCACGACGTATAAATTCTGCAGATGATCAGCAGAGCGCTGACGATGTAATGATAATAATATCTTTTTTCTCACAGGTCACGACGTATAAATTCGGCGAATGATCAACGGAGCACTCACGACGGGCAGTAAAGAATTAGTTCACGGGCAGGAGACAATTAATTCATCTAGCTTACTGTCTTTCTCTCAGAGCAGATTTCGCTTCAGAGGCCAAAATTTTAGCACTTCAGTGGAACAGATATTTCAGTATGGAAGGCAGTATCAACGATACGGTGCACTAACATTGTATATAATTGCATTGAAGTTTATAGTAGTGGTTTACCTTGAAAACGCACGTTTAATTACGAAAGAGGATAGGAAACGTAAAGAAGAATGAGATTACTACAGTCTCATGAACGAAGACGAGCAACCAATGAAGCATTTATGCGACACATTGACTAGAATGACTTGAAGCAGAAAGATTACAGAGGGGAATAAGAGCTGCTAACAAACGTGAGCGGGAAAATGTGGAAACAGTAAGTCAGAGAAAAGCGAAAACATATGGATAATTGCGTCACGTACGGCTCCACAAGTACACTACATAATCAACGAAGGATATGGAAGGATATTCTTCAGTGGTCAGCAGGCGGGTAAGAGTACGAAGATTATTTGGCAGCAAATATATATTTTTTAATTTGGGTTCTTCTTTCAACAGAACAGCCTTTCACTTGAGCAAAAAACTCCCGAAGTAAAGTAAACGGGATTTTTGAACATTCTTAGGAGCTGGTGCGACAACTTTAGTCTTATTCTATAATTTAGCGTTTCGAGAGTAAGTAGCCCTTCTTCAGGAAGTTAAAATTTCATCTACACCTATGAAGTAAAAAATTCTTTATTACTAAAGTTAGGGTCCTACTTCAAATTTAAAGACCAACCCCCCACACCACTTATGTCGAGTGTTATCTACCGTTACCAGTGCTAGGCTTGCAGTGCCTCATACATCGGTAGCACTGGACAACACTTCAAAGCCCGTATTGACCAACATTGAGGTGTGTCCAGTCATAAAGGTTTACCACTTGCGAAACCCTCACATTCAGACCCTCGCCTACATGCTGAGCAAAACAACCACCCCACCAACAGGAATTATTTCTCTATCATAGACTCTTCCAATCCCATGGAGCTCACAGCATTAGAGTCCCTCCACATCCACAGAACCAGACCCAGCCTTAACATCATGACCTCGACTGTACCGCTTCACACAGTCCATACCTAATTAATCCTACACCCGCTGACTGTACAGGAGCTTACATCCGGCCTCTCAACCTATCCCGGTTCATTCGCCTTTTAGATTCCCTCCCGATAACATCTATGCTCCTCTCCCCTAACCTTAGTAATAAAGAGTTTTTTACTACATATGTGTAGATTGAAATTTAAACTTTCCGAAGATGGGATACTTGCTCCCGAAACGTTGAATTTTAAAATTAGTCGACTTTATGTTTTGCATTTGACGTTTATCGCAACAAAACATTTCAACCATAGTCTTGTTTATCGTCGAGTGTAGGGCGTAAGTTAGGTAGAATGTCAAAACAAGTGAAATATTTAAGCATTCAAAGATATGGACACTTTTAATTAACATATCAATCTGCTTGTTCATTAGTCATACATACAACGCTAGTATTACTGCGCAATTTTATGTGGTATCACAGCTAAGCTAAACATAAATATTATCATCATAAAAATGTTTTATAATTTTTGCTTGCATATTAATTGCTGGACCTTATTTTCTATACACATTTTTCACTGGACTAGACTAAATTTATTTTCCTTGTATAGGGTATTTTGCAAATGCAACTTATACTTGCTAACAGTGGAATGTAAGGATGTGGCTGGTATCTCTTGACTTGGTCTCTGCTTGGATATCGGTTGTTAGATGTGCTGAGGCCAGATCGAACGGCGGCCGAACTGTAATATATGCATTTAAAAATGTAGAAAATAAATGGCAGATGCAGCTGAAACTTAGGGAAATGTCATCACACTAAAAAGCAGGCAGCTGCTACAGATGCCGCTACAGTGCAGGAAAAGTCGGCAGTTACTGCAGATGCAGATACAGCTGCACGAAAAAACAGGCAGTTGCGGAAGACGCAGATAAAGCTGCAGGAATAGCAGGCAGCTGTTGGAGGCGCAGGTACAGCTGCAGGAAATGCAGGCAGCTTTTGTATACGCTGATACAGCTGCCGTAAAAGGCAGGCAGCTGCTAGAGACGCAGATACAGCTGCAGGAAAAGGCAGGCAGCTTTTCTATACGCTGATACAGCTGCAGGAAAAGGCAGGCAGCTGCTGGAGACGCACATACAGCTACAGGAAAAGGCAGACAGCTGCTGCAGATGTAGATACAGCTGCAGGCACCTGCCCAGCAGCAGTAGCAGCAGCACCACGATCCTCGTCTCGGCTCCACCGTGTTTTACCGCACACGGGGAGGATGAAGAAGTGCATTAGGCCGTAACGACGAGAAAAGCTTTCCAACATTTTCAACGTTGAGGCCAAAAATAGTTGAAGGAGCAAATTGCGTGCGGATGAAGACGAGAAGCTTGAGAGAGGGCTCGACGTGATGAGAACGCCCAGCTTCTGTGAGTGAGGGAAAAAAAGAGGGCAAGATGATCTCTTGGGGCGGGCGAGGGCGAAGGGGGGACACCAAATGAGGGTCCGAGGGGCCATAGCCTGAGTATGAGGGACCGTGACGGGCTGCGGCACCGCAATACTTTGCACCTCGCCAACCCATGGAATTTTAGCCCAGAAAAATAATAATTTCTACTGGAAAAATAATTGTTCGTTGCAAGGGGAGAAATTAATCTTGTGAGGTGTGGAGACAGAAGAACGCCCAGCATGACTTGTAAAATGATATTATAACTTGCTGATAACATTGGGTTTTTATCAAGGAAATTAATATTCATAACTAGAGTACTCTGAGAGCGCATACCTCCGTCACCGTCAAGCAGGGAGTACTTACGAAAAATTGAAATTGGTCCTGAAACTAAGATTTCCTGTTTATCATTACAAAAATTCAGTCATTTGAGCTTCTCGACAGTAATAAGACTTTCAGTAATTTTCTTGAAGATCCGTCCATAACTTTTTGAGTTGTATTCTGACAAACACTCAAGCAAACATAAGTTGAACACATAAACGGATAGACCGTTCATGACCAAAATTTGGTCATTTATACTTTTAACACTTAGGATAATTTTAGCAAATTTCATCAAGATCATTTCTTTACTTTTTGAGTTATATAGCTGACAAACATAAAATCAAACATAGAGACAAACAAGCAGACCAGCAGATCATAAAAATTTAGTCATTTACTGTTTAAAACATACCAAGCAATTCATCCAAATTTCATTAAAATGAGTACATTAGTTTTTGAGTTATGGTGCCACTAAAATAGCGGCAGACAAATAAAAAGTCGAACGAATACTTACTAAAAGTTAATCATGTGTAGCTTCTAATATGCCTAACAGTCCCTGTAAATTTTGTTAAGATCCATCTATAACTCTTTCACTTATCTAGCTGACAGGTAGACAAACTCGACAAAAACAGAACTTCTGGGCGCAGTAATAATAAAATCTGGTAAAGATTCGTTTTACGGCACGCCTGAAATGAACCGTTCGAAGAAAAATTTTGGATGCAAAACCATGAGGAACGATACACAGACACATTGCTTCTTTGGGAAAGTGATGTTATTGATAATCTTTCGCTAATTTTTAAACATCAATTGACTCCTCCCAGTAGCCGACATTCCCAGTTTGCGCACTGTTTTTCCGTAAAAAATGTTTGCCGCTAAGAGTTGTGACGTCACTAGCGGATCCTGTCCTACGCTCCTAACCTAAGAATTCTTGGATCTATTGCAGAACAGAATTTTCTTGAAATAGTTCTTTGAGTCTGATTAGTGCAGCTAGTGATTCTATCTATAATATTAATAGCGTTGTTCCTTCGTTCGTTCCTTCCTTCCTTCCTGCGTGTGTTACGCTCTTCAATAATAGATAGAAGAAAATTGGAGCGAATGGTTTTAAAGCTCAGCAGCTCAGCAGATCGATTACGAGGTGGCAGCAGAGAGCAATCCTTATCCCTTTATTATCTGAATGTATGTCTAGCCACCTTGGATATTTTGGCGATCCTGTTCCCATCTGATGGAATTCAGGAGGCAATTGCAGAAGAAGGCTAAATTTAAAATATTATATTAATCGTTATTGAAAATGAATGCAGTTCTTGCTCTTCCAGCCTCTCTTGCCGT
>LQNS02277217.1:261285-285030 GCA_001587735.2 Parhyale hawaiensis | reverse complement strand
CGCTATCTCATCTGCTCACGCTATCTCATCTGCTCTAGATATCTCATCTTCTCACGCTATCTCATCTGCTCACGCTATCTCATCTGCTCACGCTATCACATCTTTTCACGCCATCTCATCTGCTCACGCTATCTCATCTGCTCACGCTATCTCATCTGCTCTAGATATCTAGAGCAGATGAGATAGCGTGAGCAGATGAGATAGCGTGAGCAGATGAGATAGCGTGAGCAGATGAGATGGCGTGAGAAGATGAGATAGCGTGAGCAGATGAGATAGCGTGAGCAGATGAGATAGCGTGAGAAGATGAGATAGCGTGAGCAGATGAGATAGCGTGAGAAGATGAGATAGCTTGAGCAGATGAGATAGCGTGAGAAGATGAGATAGCGTGAGCAGATGAGATGGCGTGAAAAGATGTGATAGCGTAAGCAGATGAGATGGCGTGAGAAGATGAGATAGCGTGAGAAGATGAGATAGCGTGAGAAGATGAGATAGCGTGAGAAGATGAGATAGCGTGAGAAGATGAGATAGCGTGAGCAGATGAAATGGCGTGAGCAGATGAGATAGCGTGAGCAGATGAGACAGCGTGAGAAGATGAGATAGCGTGAGCAGATGAGATAGCGTGAGCAGATGAGATATCGAGAGCAGATGAGATAGCGTGAGCAGATGAGATAGCGTGAGCAGATGAGATAGCGTGAGCAGATGAGATATCGAGAGCAGATGAGATAGCGTGAGCAGATGAGATGGCGTGAGAAGATGAGATATCTAGAGCAGATGAGATAGCGTGGAGGATTGAAAGATGTGGGTGGAGATAAGGGAGTTGGGAGAGGTAAACGTGGAAGGTGAAAAGAATGGGCAAAGAGATAAGAAAGATGCAGAATATGGAGAGAAAAAAAATAAGAAAATGTGAGCAAAAAATAAATGAAGCTGTAATGAGCAAGTGGGAGCAGCAAGGAAAGTAGAGAGAAGAAGAAGAAGTAGAAGTAAATAATTAGGTCCGAAGCGATAAGAAAATAAGTAGAAGATACAAAAGTAGAGAGGAAATATTGATACATAAGTGAGGATAAAATAAGGAAGTGAATGAGAAAATAAAATCTAAGGAAGAGATACAAAGGCGAGGATGAATTAAGAAACTAAGGAAGAGATAACAAAATGGGTAAGAGATCAGAATATGAGAAAAAATAAGAAAGTAGAAAGATCAGATAGTGAGCAGGATATCAGAAAATGATGAGGAACTAAAAAAATGAGAGGGAATTAAAACAATATGAGATTAGAATGTGAGTGCCAGATCAGAAATTGAGTAAAAAAGAGTGAGGAGGAAAAAGATTGAGTAAATAAATCGAGTAAATAAAGAGTGAGGAGGCCAAAAAGTGAGTATATAAATCGAGTAAATAAAGAGTGGGGAGGCCAAAAAGTGAGTAAATAAATTGAGTAAAGAAAGAGTGTGAAGGCCAAAGAAATGCTAAGATGCAAATAAGGAAGAGGTGAGGAAGTGAGGCGATCAGAAGTGCCTAGGTGACCAGAAAGTGAGGATATAAGGAGAGCAGAAAACACGAGAAAAGAAGGAAAAGATAATACGAAGGAAGTGGGAAGAGAAAAGGAAGTATAGCAGCTTGTGGACTAAATACGAGAGGTAAACACGAGCAGTGGGGAAGGGTGCTTAGGGCACGATAAGTGGGGGGAGTCCCGTGGGGCTCACAAAGGTACGGGGGGTCGACAAAGCCTGACTAGATAGGTGGCGGGGGGGGGGGGGGGGGGAAGGGCNGGGGGGGGGGGGGGGGGGGGGGGGGGGGGGGGGGGTAAGGGCAGGAGGATGTCCCGAAGGACTTAATGTGTGGGGACAGATAAGAGGATCAGGGAGAAAGAAGGATCAAATATTTGTAAAAGAAGCGACATGTGCAGAAAATGGCGACATTCGTCGCTGCAGTAGCTATTACCAAAATAAAAGCATTGTAATATAATTTTGCATTTGCTTAAGAATAATAACAATAATGATACTTTCTGAAAGTAGAACTACATGCACATTTGGAAAGAAACCATAATAAACTAGATTTCATGTAATTAAAAATAGGAATATTTCTGCTTTGAAAACTTCTTGGGTAACATAGGCTTCCAATTGCTTGCAATGCATCTAGTATTAGAGTAATGAAAGTATATTTTGGCAGCTATACTGACATTTTTCGTGTCCAAGTGAAAATACAACGGTATTTTTTTTACATTTATTATATTGTGTTTGTGCTGAGAATAAGAAACAACTACATCCTTGCAATTATGCCTTTGGCAAGCTGGCTGTAATACTGTTGATACGAATTTGTCTTTGCATATTAATGTAAATTTACAAATAATATTGTTATTTATAGACTACGTATCACCCGCAAACGAAATGTTAGAAGTGGTAATGTTTTCGTCTATATATGTCTCTAAATTTGGGTGACTTTTCAACTAAAAACTATGAGAAGGAATTGAGCTTCCATCACTGTCTCTTAAAAGCAGTCAGCTGGGTTGACCTAGATATGAAAAATAGCAAAACTGCTGAATCTGCACTTTCAGCCCTCCCACTCCTCAACCCCTTCCCCCCAATTGCGAGTAATGATATTATGCCACGAGGCGTTTTAGTTAAGTCTTCTTAAAAAAAAAAGACAGCACAGAAATTGTATTGACAGCTGTCCAGGTTAGTCTTCGACTTTGAATATCAGAAGAGAAGGGTGACATCAGACAGGGCAGGAGATACAGATTTTTGCAAATTATCTTCGGGCAATGAAATTAAAAAGTGCTGAAAGTTGTGTAGCTCTAACTTCATCTCTTTATTCACTCTCTAATTCTATGATCAGGAAGATGATTTCGAATTATATCAAAAGTTGGAAATTTCAATTATATGGTTCTTCATCATCATCATCGCCCTCGTTCTCAATTTTTGTACAGATTTTCGCGCTGACAAAATGTAAGGCACAATAAAAACTGTCAAATGGATTAAAACCTCTCGTTATTCAGTGGCCCTTGCCAAGCCTTATGCAAGACACTGGCAGCATGGCTGTAATCGATGAGTTAAAATCAGTATTGTCTCATTATTTTATATACTACACTAAAGTAAAAATGAAGAAAAATGGCGTAAATACACACACACACAAAAATATCACTGATGGACTCTGGTACAACAGACCCAAAATCTCACGACTAACAGGTTGGGGATAAGTCTGGAATATATTGTTATTGCAACATTACCGGCGTTACAAAATTAAATTGAACCAATGTCCCTTTAGTTCAGACGTGGCATGAAGGGTGGCGGCTCCGCACAACACCGATGTCCCTTTAATGCTTGCCATCGCCCCAAACACACACACATATATATTTATGTATTTCATGTCTAGATTACCTGGTACAGTAAGTGCATAGACATTTGATTATTGCCACCTTCAAAACTGCAAATCGGTCGTCGCGTGTTTTCTGCTCGTGAGGTGACGCGTGGACGTTCCCTGCATATATTGAACACGTATCAAACTATTTTCTGGAGTTCAGTGGGCCTGTTTCTCTCTATGGCAAAGTCGTTCCATACTAAATGACGGAAACTGATTTTTTTTAGCTCCACTGCTTCTACTACAAATTTCCAATAGCAGCAGAATTAAAAGATCGTATCGTCTCTGCTACTGTTACTGCAGAAATCGCGTTACTACTGGCAACTGATTTTTATAATGCAATACCCTAACAAAATTCAAAGTCTCGCGCAGAAGCTGAATGACGGCTTTAATTTCTGCGGTAGCCCTGAGTTTTGTTAGGGTAACGGTCACATTTATCTATAGTTTCAGCCTTCCGCAGGGAAGCGACAGCGGTAGCTGTATTGGAATCACCTAATGAATACTTACCCTGTGCATTTACTTCAGACTGCTACTATATGCTCTCAAGTAACCATAGTGACACTATACGTTCCGTTGGACTTCAATATACGGTTGTGTATGTAGTTCCGTTGGACTTCACAGCATGTGTGCACTGTCTGTATTACTAGAGCGCAGGTTATGATAAGAGGGAGTGCCCGATCATTGGTGTACTCACACGAAGGGTAGATTGTCTTTCAACGCGCGGGTAAGTTAGTAACTGGCACTAATCTCGGGTGTGTGTCCAGGTCGAGGATAGGTATAACTGTGTACGGGTAATTACACTCCAGTAACACTTATTGGTACACTTGACAAACAGGTGAAATTAAAAGTTGGGTAATGACGGTTCTTCGACAACTCAGAACAGTATAGAACACTCCTATCGGCAAGGTATACAAGAGCGAGAGTGCTCAGAGAGATAGTACCCTATTGGTAAGAGACTCAGTAAGGAGGTGCTCACCGAGAGATAGATAACCTTTCGGTAAGACGTACAGGAGCGAGGTGCTGGACGTGAAGCGTCCAGCACGGAATTTATAGCGAAATAGAAGGGTGTGTCCTGATGAGGACCGCACAATTTCGTTCTCGCCCACGTCTGCAAGTTATCGTTTCTCACAGTACTACCTCTTTATTTTGTGTGTCCCTGGAATCCCCTTTCAAAACTGACGCTTATCTTCCCCTAATTCACCACACCTATCAACACTTCCGGAAAGATAACTGTTATCAGCTACTCCAAGATCGAAAATATTTAGACGCTTATCCGATATTATCTAATGCCACTGAAAATAATTATCGCGGACGTCAGATAACTGCTTATAGTATTGCGATAGGGCGATTCATCATCCACCTCAACACCTACTCTCACTTTCACCCTTTCACCTACTGATGTCTTCTCACCTACACTTGCAAGATAAGCTTAGGTACTCTATCCTCCACCCGTAGCCATAATCAGCACCCAAGCTTCACGCCCCCACCTCCCCCGCAGCAGCAGCACCAGCATGCAGCACGCTCGCCACAGCCCCCAAGAATGTCTGTCATGCCGTAAGTCTGCATAAAAGGGTCTGGCGACCATGCTTCGGACGCTGCAAATATGTTAAGCATGCGCCCTGCCAGCGCTTTGCTCAGCTCCTATAACTAAGGGAGCCTTTGAAATGGGACCCTGTGCTGGGGATACACGCACACACACACCTATATACGTGTAGGCACATATATGTGTACATGCTAGACACATCAATTTGGACACAGACAACACGCGTACACCTGCAAGCAAACGCCCACCTACACACATCGGTAGAGGAATGCAAACAAGCGTACACAGACACACCTACATGCACGAGCATTTCCATACAATAAAACATCACGTACATAGGCGCCTACACAACCACAAACACACACCACTACACTTATAAACACCCCTATATACCACCTACACAGCCACTCCTACAAACAATACGCACACATGGAAGTCTATACAACTAGCGTACACTCAAACCCGCACAAACAATCACCAGCGCCTACACTCAAAATAAAATGCACACACGCACCTTGTAACCTGCACAGACACAAGCGTGTACCAATGCACACACCTACACACACAACACGCCTACACGCACACACCGGACCGCCTGGAACACACGAGTTCCACCATTCCCAAAATACCACTGGCCAGGATTCCTACGTTCCTTCCATCCAACTAAGTCTTTCTTTGTCACAGCGTTCAGCTTCACTGAATGCGGGTCCGCTTTTATTTCTAAACGGGGGAAAATACAAGGAAAATCAAGGCGCTTTCACTCCCAAACATGGGCGAGTGGTGGTAATAGGAGATGTGCGCTGGTTTGGCTGTGCTGAAAACTTCGTAGGCGTACTTTAGAGTTTTACTTCCTTAACCAAAGAAACGATTGAATTTCGTCATTTATAAATTAATAGATGTTCCTCGATAAATCGCGTGTTATCGTGCTTTTGGTTGCCGAGGTGGGCACCTGCGGGCCCGAATATAGAAAGAATAAAGGCCTGAGGTCGCAAACTTCTGCGGCCTTTGTTTGAAGCCGGGGCCGCGACTGACTGCTGGTGCCCATCTCGGTCTCATAGTTGAGAATACCGTCATCATTTGGTTGTTAGAAATATAAAGATATAGAATCTAAAAAAAAAATATTTTTAACTATTGTAACTGCTTGAAGAATTATATGCAGTTCACTAGTGAAAGAAAAAAATCAATAAACAATTAGAGGTTAGTCTCAACATCACATAACCCACGCGAAGACATACTGACCTCTCAAGTGCCCGCTCTAGTGTAAAACAATGTATTGATAATTATAAAAATAATATTAATGCACTATAACAGTGGTTGCAACCTTTTCCATACCTGGCACCCCTTAGTATCTCTTGATACGTTCTCGCTCCCTCTACCAAAATAAATAACTCAGATGAAGCTGAAGAATGCAGTCAAAACTGAATATGTGCAATCAATTTATATATGTAGTCTGGTGCGTATAGGTAAAACTGATACCGTGTTGCCCTCAATAGACTACATCATTCTCTATAGATTACATCATTATGTTCAAGTCCCGGTAACATCTGGTCTTAGCCTAATTGAGGGCTCCTTATATCCCTTGTGTTTAATTGAAATAAAGAGTAAGAGTCGAGCAGGACCGTCTGGATGTCCGTAGTTCAAATACCGGATTCAATTCTTATTATTTATGCATATATATATATATACATCTATGCCAATTTTTACAGCGCCACTTTACTTATATCTCTAACACACATATTGTTATCTTCTTTACTTTATATATCTTTTAAGCACCTAAATTTTTTCCACTTGTCTATTCCTCATTTCTAACAATAAAAATAATACAAACAACAACAATTCATTATTCGTTACGGCTGCACCTTATTATTTTTATCAGCCTCTTTGGCTTCCTTTTCCCCTCTTTCATAATTGCAGCTAAGATTTTATTCTCTGAAGCTGCCCCGTTTCCCCTCGGACCCTCAAATCCCTCACCTGCGTTTCGGCCGCGACCACCAAAAATCAAAACTTTTGCATTGCAAATTCTCTTTTTTAATATCATTTGAGAGCCACGGAATATTTGTGGCTTTATTCAGACAAATATCGCGACGGGCAACTGCGCTCGGGAGCGAGGGCAGGTGCTGCTCTGCTGCTCTTCAATTTGGTGACCCTCAGATTATATTGTGCTGTCCTCAGATTATATTGTGCTCCCCTCAGATTATTTTGTGCTGCCATGAGATTATATTGTGCTGCCCTCAAATTATATTGTGCTGCCCTCAGTTTAAATTGTGATGCCCTCAGTTAAAGTTGTGATGCTCTTAGATTACATTATGCTGTCCTCAGATTATATTGTGTCGTCCTCAGATTATATTGTACTGCCCTCAGATTATATTGTGCTATCCTCAAATTATAGTGTGCTATCTTCAGATTACTATCGAACTGCCTCCAGATTACATTATGTGGCACTCAGATTATATTGTGCCTCTCTAAGTATATTGTGCTATACTCAGATTCTAGCGTGTAGTCCTCACATTATATTTTCCTGTCTTCAAATTATATTGTGCAGTCCTCAGATTAAATTGTGACACTTAAATGATATTCTGCTGCCTTCATATTATATTATGATGTCCTTAGATTATTTGCGCTGTTCTCAGATTATACTGTCCTACTCTCAGATTATATTGCGTTGCCCCAGATTATATTATGCTACCCTCAGATTACATTGTACTGCCCTAAGACGATATTGCGTTGTTTATAACTTGAATTGCTGCCTTCAGATCATACAGTAGTAGCCACAATATAAGGTATGGTACAACAAGAAGTTTTTTCATTTTACTGAAATATTGACGTGTACATTCATAAATTTTACAAAATGTATGTAGGACATGTGGACGTGAATTATATGTAAGGATTTTACATTGATCTTTAAGTGGAAATATATATTCAGCCAAAGAAATGTATGGCTTACCCTCGCTAAAGTTTAGGAAGCAAACCGAAAATCATTATGACATCAGTAATTATTAGCCTTTAATTATTAGCCTTTATATTATGTATAAATAAGAATTCAGTATTTAGTAAATTTTATTTTACTGTGGAAGAATTCTTTATATCTTCAAATACACTAGCCAATTTTCTTACAAAAGTTGCTAGTCATCCTTTCTAATTCTTCCTTTAGAAAAAGCACTAAGTCATCAAGATTTTGAGGATTGCTCTTTTTAGCTTTCTCTGCGATGATCTTCCAGATATTCTCTATGGGATTTGGGTCCGGACTCTGAGGTGGCCACTTCACCCCAGCTATTCTTTCCTCTTCGAGAAAACTTGTTACTTTTTAGCCTTGTGGCTAAACTCATCCCCCCTCTCCATTTCAGTACATTCCTGCCTAAAAACTCTCCAGTCTTCTTTACACAAAGAGGAGATAAGCCTGCACAATTTTTACGTTTTACTTACGCTTTGCTGCCATATCTGAACCAGTTGAATTTAGATTCATCACTAAAAATAAATGATATATATTCTATTGTTCATCTGGTCATGCAATATGCTCCTCAGGCGGCGAAGTAAAGACGGATTTTTTGGTTTTTTCTTAAATCAACGGTTTGCAAGTTGGAATTAGAGCCAATAGTTTTTCTTATTCAACCCGAGAAAAATAATTTTCCTAGAAATGGTCTTATCCGATATCTCACAAAATTTACGAGAAGTTGATGTAGCTGTCAAGAAACGGTCTTTTAAAGACATTCTAACAATTAATCGATTTTTTCCGCTTAAAAATCATTGAAGGCCTTTCGGTTTTGGTACAGGTGTCTAATCGGTCTCAAATCTACTGATAACACTATAAACAATATATGTTTTTTATCCTTAGAATGCCAGTATTTTCAGAATTTGATTTTCCTTCTATCTGATTAGCGAGAATGAGCTGTTTTTTTTTTTCAATAGTCAACCTGTACTTGTTGCCACCATATTGCTTGAACATAGTTTGAAAAATATTTGACAGTTATCTTGTATAAAGCAAACTATCAATTAAATTTTAAAAATTATGTAACAGTTTTCCTTAGCTTTAGGCTAGGACATACTGTGCATTTTGTTTTTTTGCTTTTAAGTTGAATACTTACTTACAGCTAAAGTTAAATGAAAAAACTTTATATACGTAATTCATACTTACATGTTTCAAGTATATTTTGTGTAATTTTATAATTGAACATGATATAAGTAATTCAAGTAATAAATATTTTAAAAATTGCTATTTTTCCATTTCTCATATTTTGGCCACTTGTGTATGTATTATACTGCCCTTAGATTAGCGTTATATCGTGTTGCCCTCATTATATTGCATCATGCTGTCCTTATATTCTGTTAAAGATGACCTCAGATAATATTGTACTACCCTCAGTTGATGGCAGAGTTCTCAATATTCTATCGAGCGACGTTCTGATTATACTGCACTGTCCTCAGGTCATATTGTGATGTCCTTGTTTTCATGTTTGGTACTCGAATTTATCCTTCAGCTGGCAGCTACAATTGTAGCAATTTGACCCAACACACTGTAATCTACAGTATATTGGCATCTACGTAGTATCTCTGCGTGGAACTAAACTACATACATCTGTCATAGGTATGATGTACCTCTTCATGATGTTTGTGTGGGAAGAGAGTGATGTCTTCTTTTCGAAAACATGTAAGTTATTTTTAAACAAATAGTATGATAACTTATACTCTTGGCTACGATTTTCTTCCTTTTCTATGACATAGTCCTAACATTTCAGAAGCTATTTTATGTGTACTAGAAAAAATAACCTGGTTTTGAATATAAACAATGCAGGATCTTACTTGGGTGTAGTCCTCGCTTTGCATTTAGCTGAGTACTTAGATTTCGATCTAGCCATTATTATTATTATTATTAAATCACACCAGACTGGCGACGTGGGAACGGAGAAACTCCATGAGGTTGACAGACCCCCACGTAACCAGCACAGCGAGTGAATAAAAAAAATAAATAAAAAAGAAGACGAAGATCCGAGATCACAGGATATCTCTGTGTTTAAAGCTGCCAATACCCACACCAGCAAAGACAGAGCCATCAAGACCGTTCCAAACATTCACACATGATAGAAAAACGAACGAGAATACTGGCCAGTATGGCATCGTAACGGTTCCAGGTTCCAAGGCAAACTCATGAAGAGCACCAGTACGCAGGGTATACCTCACAGGAACGAATGGCTCCGGAAGAAAATCAGAAATTCATTGCCATTTGCATTGAGTGACGTTATAAAATAACCAATATCTCGTCGCCTATGGTGCACTGAAACCAGGTACGTATGTGCCGACAGGCAGTTAAGTTTTGCTTTGGATGGGCATTATTCAACTGATGGGGAAATCAGTGTCCGAGTTTTGAGGTGTTCCGTAGTTCTTGAAGGCTTGAAATTATGGTCATGTGAATTGAAAATTAATAGTTGAGCTAATTCTTCAAGGGTATGCCTTAGATTGGCATCTGCTGCATCTGAAAGGGCTTGTTAACCAATTGAGTTTGGTCATCCTGAACGTGGAAAATCCTCCAGATTGAAATCTCCAGGTAAACAAGGAAAAATCGTTAATCGCCGTTGCCATTTTCTAGCATTTAAAACATTCTCCCATATAAAATTCTAAAGTTTCTTGCAGCTTGTGTAGGTAAAGTGCTTCTCATTTGTTGCTGTTGTTTTCATAGAGCATACGATATCAGATATACGTATGTTCCTTATTAACGTAAGTTTCATGAGAGTTTGAACCAATCAAATCTATATGACATGGCTAATTATTGCTTCTGAAAAAAGGTTTAAAATATATGAGCACAAATTTAAATAAAATTTATTCAGAGCCTCGTAAGAGGATACCGAAGTAATCACAGTAGAAATGGCATTACTTTCTTTTTAGTTTAATACTTCACAGCATACCTCGTCGTGGTAGCTAAGTACACAACGTGACAGAATTGGGTGTTCATTCCATCGCACTTTTCATCAACTTCAAAGCATTCTTCTTTAAAAAAATCACATTTTGTTCACAAAACCAAAATATTTATAACTAGTGCTGTCATATGGTATTCATGCATTTGAAGGTTTAGCCCTACAGCAGGTGCGTTGTCTACAGAAATATTGTTTTTTGAGGAAAATTCCCTGTAACATGAGGACATTGACGCCTTCACTTCGAACTGCTTCATAAATATCGTCAACTACTTTGTCAGTGAACGTTTGTGAAAAGTAGTACTGCCGATAGTTTACTTACTGTAGGAGGGCTGAACTATGAAGTGCTTGCAGTGCACACGATAGTCAAATGAACGAGTTTGTGAGTGTTGACTGGCTAACGGACGTCAAAAAACTTGCAAACCGGTAAATGGTCTCCAGGAAACCGGCAAGCTCACGCACTTGTGCGTTATAATAAGTACAATTGCCCTGTCAACTTCTCAAAATGTTATAAACAAAGTGGCGAGAGTATTACGGTCGCGGCGAAATATACTACCACAGTTGCCACAGCTTATTAATCTTGAGCCATTTTAAGACAGGATTTCATTTTATCAATTTTTGTGTGACACCATACGCTCAGTTTAGCCTGTAGCTATGGTAACGATGGGCTTCTGAATGGAACTCGAAGAAATTTGACCAGAGGACCATTATGGGACATGGACTTTCTCACATGATGTCTTAGTGTAGCATTTGACAATCGTGTGAACACGCTTTAAGAATTGCAATGGTCAACCTCTTGTTATTTTGTAAACAAAATGTGAAGGGTTCCCTAGACGAGAAGTCTTTGAGGCAGACTCTTAGGTACAGTTTCCGGATCACTCCGTCCGACCCTCTCATTATCCGGCATATCCCTCAGATTATATTAGAGGGGAAAACCAATGCATCTGATATCCGCTGCGCAGTCTCTACGCCGCGTCTTCGGCAACATGAAAGTTTAGCAAAAGTTGCAGGGAACACCGTACATGGGCGACGTTGTATCGTAGGGCTGGACTATGGGCAGGTAGTAACGTGAGTGTACCAACAGAAGCTCTCATTATGTTACTGACTAGTAACAGTGTCCTATGGTCACGGGTGGAGGGGCGCGACGTCCCCCAATGTTCAAGTAGTAAGTTTGTATTTGCATTTTAAAATGTATATCGAATTCAAATTCCACTACTGTATTTACATATGTAAAAGGAAATGAAAACTTTCCACTGTTGAGATTTCTCTGCTTGCTTATAGTATCATTTAACTGGGATATCTCCTGAACTATTTACGTTAACTTTTCTAGATACAAATGATTTTCTTTTTTACAATCTCACCGCTACAACAATTGACACACGAAACTCTATTTGACGAACAAAGGGGATTTCGTTGTGGTACGGGCTTATAATATGTAGTAGTATATAATAACAGTAATGGATAAGACCAGCAAACACTGAGTGTACTTAGAGGACTCAACTGGAATAAAATAAAACTTAGCCGTGACCGCTTGTGGAGGGCAGATGTCACGCCAACGACTCGAAGTATTTGAGGGTCGGACCTCAGGCTCTCATAGACTAGGCTCTTAATCCTAACCAAAAATATAAGCAGTGTTATATTCTTGACGCGAGAGAAACCAAACGAATTGTTATTGCTCAAACTTTCTGTACTTGCATGACGACAACCATTTTACCTTGTTTTGAGCATGGATACAGCTCAAGCAGCTTGCCAAGCAGGAACGGGAAGTGATATGGAAAAAGTGGTAAAAATACGGTGGTATGCTTTGTGAAGAGCACTGTCAATTCACTGCAAAGTGTAAATAAGGCTTCACTTCAAAGAAGAAGTTTAAATGAGGGCGTCATAACCGCCCAGATCTTGCCACTGACGCTTGCCTTCACTACAATTTAGTATTGAAAATTATATTTATTGTTAAATTCGTGTGTTCTCTTCATTTATTTATTTGCTTTATGGTTGCAATTTGCAATTGACGAGCATTCTTCTGGTGAAAATAATAAAAATACTCATAGACTGCTCAGCCGTACCGTTCGTCGATGTGACGTCATTGATGGTGTCACTTTTCCATGCTAGTTTCACGTGAGGCCTCTCGCTAAACTCTTTGCTTCCTGGAAAAGACAAATAGACATTAAGTGCTGTCATTTTGGCAAATATTAGCATCGGTCACTCTGCTGTGAAGTATAGGGGGGAATCAAGCACCCGCGCAGTTTCTTATTGACATTTGAGCAGTGGCTGGAGGAATAGCTTCAGTTTACTACGCCGTTAATTGCTGGTTTTGGTTGTAATAACCAGGGTATAAAAAAATACAACAGACTTACGTTTAATATCAATTTCAAGTGGTTGCAGCATTTATGCGAAAGGAATGCGATCGAGAATAGCATTAACTTTACGACATACCAACAGAAAGTGCTGAAAATGATATCGCTGTCTCAAGGACCGCAGCGTAGACAGTGCGGTTCCTATAGCCAGGTGCTACCATTTGTACCATTTATGAGGAATTGCTTGACTTATTGTTCTGTGATGCGCACTTTATAAATAGCTAGAATAGAAGTGGAATGTGTTAGTGAGACGAGAGTATTTGCTACGCATTCGCTTAATGAATAATTAGCTAATCTTTAAATCGCAGGCTTTAATAATCCTGTATAATTCTCAGCTATGTAGATAAGTTATTGCAAGCATGGTACATCGAAGTGCATAAAAGGTTATTTTAAATGCCAATTCCGAGCTTTATAAGAAGAAAAATTGACTGCTTATAGAGGTTCTGGCGGTGCAGATCGGTCCTACCCCTATAACTTCACAAAACATCCCAATAATTTCTGCTAATTACCTCCGCCAAGGAGGTTATGTTTTCGTCAGGTTGTCTGTCTGTTATTCT
This sequence comes from Parhyale hawaiensis, assembly GCA_001587735.2. Classification (NCBI taxonomy): domain Eukaryota; kingdom Metazoa; phylum Arthropoda; class Malacostraca; order Amphipoda; family Hyalidae; genus Parhyale; species Parhyale hawaiensis. Next base: position 271,323 of record LQNS02277217.1, on the reverse strand, counting down.
GTCTGTCATCAAGATAACTCAAAAAGTTATGGACTGATTTTGACAAAATTCATAGGGATTGTTAGGTATATTAGGAGGAACAGATGATCATCTTTTAGTGAAGATTCGTTTATCGTTTGTTTGTCTGCCTCATTTTTCTCAATGCCATAACTCAAAAATTTAGGGACTGATTTTTATGAAATTTACATGAGTTGTTACGTAGCCTATGTCACGAAGAGTAAATGACCAAATTTTTGTAATGATACGTTTGTTCATTTGTTTGTCACAGTTTTTAATTTTATGCTTGTTAGCACAATAAATACAAAAATAATGACTGGAGTTATTAGTAATGTTAAAACACATATATTGATTAAATTTTGGTGCAGATCGGTTAGTTCGTTTGTATGTTTGACTTACATTTGGCATAATGTTTGTTAGTAGTATAGGTCAAAAAGTTATAACCGGTTCTTCAAAAATTGTTAATACTATCAAAATGTACAAATGACTAGATTTTGGAACAGATACGAAGAATATCGTGGTTTCAGAACCAAATTGAATTTTTCGTTTCCGCTGCCTTACTTGGCGGAGGTGTGCGCTTAGAGAGTGCTCTAGTTCCTGCCTGTCATACCCGTTGCGTCATTAAATCCTGTACTACCTATATAGAGTACCCGAGCTGTCAAAAATGACAGCAAAAATCTGTGATGAACCATCTTCATTCGTTTATCATAATTTTCCTATTAATGCTATGGCAGAGCAACGCTCAGCTTTCCTTCAGTCATATGCTGAAAAGCAATATTTTTTTTTGCCCACAGTCGATATTATCTCCTAATAAATACCGAGCTCTGTATCCAGGATACTGACGCTATCATATACAGTACCTCGGAAAATTTTCTCAACTCATATGTTGTTCTGTGGAAAGAACAACCCAAATTAGAGAAAATTATTTTCTGAGAAAAAACCCTCGTGTCCTTTACCCGCCATCTTACCGCTGAAGAATATCTTGCCAATTGTTTCGATGGTTATGCAGTAAATAAGAGCATCAGTGTAAACTCAGGGCAGCTGAAGCTCGGTTAAAGGAAACCTCAGAACAGATTACAAATCACGATGCAAGAGAGTGCTTAGAGACGTCGTGTGTATCTGCATCAGAGTAGACTTCAACGTTGGAAAAGAAAGAACTGCATTCAGATCTACGTTTGCCATCATCTGCATCCTGGCCTATTTTCTACCTATCGGTTTGCAATGAAGCAAAGAAACACATATTTCGTTGTATGGAAAAAGTGACATAAAAATAAGATTCCATAACAGAGCTAAGAGAAGCTGAAAATATCTTCATTATTTCAAACCCACTTCACCATACTCTAAAAACAACCTGGTCATCGATCACAATGAAAACGCAACCTAATAACAAAATCTGCAAACAGGCCGATTTTTCGCCTATCGATTTCTTTAAGAGGAGGACACGAAACATACAAATATATAAACAAATAGACCCACGGCAGTGTTTATTACGTAGTTTGATAATAGGGCATTAGTCTATTCAGCCGTCAAAACTCAAGGTAAACAAATTTTTTTATGCTTGTCTTGACACTGTTCGTGCCATTGGTCATAATTCTGTTATGGAGGACTGATATTTTTTCTTTCTTTTTTTTTGCATTGCCTGAGCTACAGTCTTTCGAGATAGCAAGGAACAGAAGTCGCATGGATACGTGCTTCCACTAAGATTGGGCTCATGCGTAAGGGGAATTCTGTGTTTGGTGACAGTCAGGTTGTCCGCAGATGTTTTTATGCGTTTTTGCTGCCTGTGTTAGAGTATTTCTCCCCGGTCTGGGCTTCAGCTGCTGATACTCACATGCGTCTGTTGGACCGACTTGTTAGTTCAGCCAGCAGGCTATGCGCTGATAATGATCTGGTGAACCTGTCCTACAGGAGAAGAGTAGCTGAGCTATGTATGTTTTATAAGGTGTACAATAATGAGAGGCATTGGTTGTATTCTTCTCACCCCGCCCTCAAGGTTTTTGGGAGAGCGACTCGTGCTGCGTGCATAGCGCACTCTTTCACTTTGGACGCTGTCAGATGTCGAACTAATCAGTTCTGTCGGTGCTTCGTGCCCTGGTCGGCTTAAGTTTGGAATTTGTTGCCGGCATCGGCTTTTGGTCGTGTTGGCCTGCAGGCTTTTAAGTCGGCTGTTAATGTTTTTTTGCTGGATTTCCTTTAGCAGCGTTTTGGGCTTCGGGGTGTTGCAACATGCTTCATTTGGGTTGTATTACCTGTCCGTGGGAGCTCAAGCGTGAAGTTTTAATAATCTATACTATAATAAGAGAGCTGTCTGTCAGTCCGTCCGTCCGTCCGTCGGTCCGTCTGTCCGAAGCCCTATTTTTCCCCTATCTAATACTAAAGAAAAAAATTCCGAGGTACCCAACGTTTTGTTGCGGAGAGGGTATCTTGGATACGGGGAGGCACTTGGGCGCTTGCCTGCATGCCCGTGTTTGGACATGTTCATTTTCAACGGTGCTACGGGTGATGTCACTTAATTACGTCTCATCTAGACTATCAACCCTTTTGTTAAGCTGAGATGTTTTCAAATATATATTTCTATGACTTATTCATCAAAAGGGTCACGTTTGGTGCACTAGTAATAATAATAAATAACATGCGTATCCATCATACCGACGAATCGTCCCTATCCTTATTTCAATGGGTAACTCCTGGAGCCGCGATAAAAGCCAAACAGAACAAGAGATATATAAACAAGATGTGCTGACAACGGGATGTTCTCATCCTCGTCCAGTCGGCGTTGACGGTCTTCTAGAGCGAATGCTGGAGACAGCGAGAGGACGAAGATAAAGATAGGCACAAAGATAGCAGGAGTAATGCTTGGGGCTGCCGCGGTAGCGGGTCGGAAGCTTTAAGGCTCCTAACGACAGCAGCAGCAACAGCAGCAGCAGTAACAGCAGCAGCAATAACAGTAGAAACAGCAGCAACAGCAGCGTCGCTGTCGTGATGAATACACAGGAAAAGCTGAGGCAACAGAGTGGTGCAGCTGTGTGTGGTGTGTTCAGAAAGTGTAGGTAGGTGTACGGGTGTGTTCACACGGTAGTCAAATGGTGTCGAAACTCGCGCAAATGAGCGGAATATTCCGAGCGCGATTTTGCTTCCCTAATCACAGGCTCAACAGCAAGAAAATATATTACTTTGATTTCCATGTATGAACTTGAAAATTATTATTAATAAAAGTCTGTATTTAAATTAGACTGCCCGCGACCCACTGGGTCACTAAAATCTTCTCCTGTCGCGAACCAAACCTATCCCATAACCTATCCGAGTTCCTCTTTATTCCCTAAGTATAGAGGCAAAAATTGCGTGCACAGTGAAAACCAAGTAAGCAAACAAGATTATCAGATTATCAGCAATAATTAGCTGTCGCAACTACGAAAGTAAATTCAGCAGCGACGTGAGCGGTGGTTTGTTTACAAAATTCCGCCGCCACCCTCGCCCCCCCCCCCCAGTTGTGTAACCCGCAATTCCCTGTCAAAAATGCAGCATGATCCAGTCCTCGGAATTCTGTGTACGTGCGAGAGTTTGATGGTTTTCTGACGTCCATTCAATTTTCAATACTAGCAAAGTTGTTCGTGTGACTGTCGTGTGAACACTCCAATGATAAGCACCTCTAGAATGAATTAATTAACCTGGAAGTTTCACTATCTTCTAGAAAGTATAAAATAAATACCTTTCTGCGGTTAATTTTATACCTTCCTTGAAGGCTTATCTACTTTTAAGCCATCAAAATAAATATGTATATATATATATTTTTTTTGTTTCATGAAATCGTCTATGGCAACAACGTCGGTGCCTCTGCGAGAGAGAGGAGAGAATGATGACGTCACAGCGATCTCAAAGAAGTACCAAGAAGCGCTTAGAAGTTGTGCTTCTACAGTATGTCTTCCTGTGTCCGTGATAGTGTGAGTATGTATGTGTGTAGTGTGAGTGGTTGCATGTGGGTGTGTAGCAGTAGTATGGGTATATGAATGTGTATTAGGCTGGGTGGTTGTATGAGTGCGCGGTAGTGTGGACGTAGATCAGTAGATGAAACTGTGTGTAGGCAATATGTAGGTACATGGGTGTCGGTGTGAGTGTAGGAGTGATAAGTTACGAGCATTATACAATGATTAGTTAAGAGCATTATACAGTAGCTGGGTTAAGTCACGTGCGTAAATAAGTACATAACTCTTGATACTCTATTCAAAGTTACGAATAGAATACAAAACATTGCAATTTTGGGCAGGTTGCCCTCAGCCTGTAGTGGCGCAGGCAAAGGAAAACACGGACGTTCAACTTCTCAGCTCTACTTCGAGATTCCTGTGACGTCATCTTTCAGCCATCAGCTTCGAGCCTTGGGAGGCAGTATCGCAGAGCCTTGGGAGGCAGTACGCAGAGCATTGGGAGGCAGTACGCAGAGCTTCGGGAGGCAGTATCGCAGAGTTTTCAGGAAGCAGTATCGCAGAGCCTCGGGAGGCAGTATCGCAGAGCCTCGGGAGGCAGTATCGCAGAGCTGTCAGCAGGCAGTATCGCAGAGCCTCGGGAGGCAGTATCGCAGAGCCTCGGGATGCAGTATCGCAGAGCCTCGGGAGGCAGTATCGCAGTTGTCAGGAGGCAGTATCGCAGAGCCTCGGGATGCAGTATCGCAGAGCCTCGGGAGGCAGTATCGCAGAGCTGTCGGCCGTAGTATCGCCGGCCGGTCATCGTCCCCAGCACCACAGGTCGGCACTTTAATGAAGTGTTAGAGAGGTGTCCGATGATGAGTTATGGACGGTCACCTCCCTGGACCCCCTGGAAGGGGGCTGGGGCGGGTGTTGATGGCTTGGTTCTGTGGGGGTATCTACCCTGGGTCCAAGTGGGACTTGGGACTTTTTGGGTGGGTGTTCGATATGGATTGGGCTCTTAATGTTCGGTTTATATAGAAATCAGTATTTTATTTACTGAATTAAGGCGGAATCTCCTACAATATTTATTTTTTTTTAATTTTATCTACTCATGAATGGTTCATGGATTCAGTGAGGCATGCAGCCGTCCACCAGATGATATGTTTTCCCGCTGGCATACGATGATTATAATCATCTGCTCGTGTGTTTACAAAACAGTATCATCGCATTTCTTTACTGTGAATTGAACTAAATTCGATAATAATTACTTGTTTTCCACTGTTGCTAATTAAAGTCAGAGATCCAATGGGAAGAAATTAGAAAAGTATCATCTGTCATTATCTCAGTTAGGCAAGAGGGACCGAAAACGTCTATCGTTGCACTGGAAACGTCAGTAATTTGCATTTTTATTCATTGAAAAAAAAAAAAATTGATTTATCGTGTGACAGAAATAATTGAAATATTTGCACGTGTTGACAGCGCTAGAATTCCATGATTTAGCTTATAACAGGAAATAACTCACATTTCTCTTGAATCAAAAAGCACGGAAAGTCTGCCTAATCTGGATTTTTTCAGCTACGTATACTTTTACCAATCTATAAGTAATGCAGTATAGGTGATGTTAGTGTTATTCTTGATAAAGTACCACATCACTAATAACACACATTTGGCAGTAAACGCACATGCTATCATTGCATCTTAATGTCGCTACAATTGGAATAGTTATGAGATATTAAGAACTATTTGATACATTTCCCAAATAGTATAGAAGCGTTTTGAAAGCGTAGCATAATATTTTTTTGAAAAGCAATTACTTCACAGAACATATGAAAACGCTTTTACCTGCCATATTGGTCTCACCAAAGACCCCCCCACCCCATCAGCGGTTAATGGAAAAATTGGAAGCCTATGACATCCATGGAGACTATTTACGTTGGATCCGAGCATGGCTCACTGATCGGCAGCAGCGAGTGAAACCCCATGAAGTGACGAGCGACTGGATGCCATCATCTGGGGATTCAGAAGGTAGCGTGCTTGGCTCACTCCTGATCATAATTTACTGCAATGATTTGATTTTAACATCCGCAGAGAAAGCAGTAAATTTGCATATGACACTAAACTATGTCATAGTGCTGTGTCAGACGACGATAGATTTAAGCTTCAGTAAGACCATGACAGCCTCATTGAATGGGATGCCACTTTGCCGATGAATTTTAATGATGATAAATGTTCGGTAATGCACACTGGACAAAAGAACGCTTTAGCCTGACTGGAAATGAACGGGATGGAATTAGCTGCCGTCACCAACTATGTGACCTGGAATTAACTATATATATATATATATATATATATATATATGTCACAAGCATACTATAACACACTCAGCAAAATGAGAGGAGCGTTAAAATTCCAAGCAGAATCCTGGGATGCATTACCAGGAATTTTCAGTACAAATCTTAGGATGTAATCCTCCTTTGCACAATAATAATATAAAATAACTTATTTTCTCATATGGATGCAGTGCTCAGCCAGTTAGGGGCTCAGCACCCAGAGGTTTTCATTCTTGAAGCTAACATAGATAGGAGATTTACAGTGAGCCTCTAAATAGCTTAACAGTACATAGTACAGAAAGCTTGTACAGAAAGCGCTAGTACAAGTAACATAATTTTGCACAAAGATGTTGGTTTAACAGTCTCCATTCTATAGATATGCCGGAAAATTTTACAGTTAAAGTGAACCTATTAGATTTAGACGTACGTTGGGTATTACCAATTACACTTAAAACTTTGACTGCAATTCCATTGCATGTAATGTGCAATAATTTTTAGCTTTGTGCCATGGTTCTGTGGCACCCTCTACCATCATACTTGATTTTGTTCGCATGGCACTATATCATCCTCCTCTGTATTCTGTCAAGTGTATAGAAGGAAAAATCATCAGTGCTCCCGCTGTTAGAGCTTGCAGTTCAATTCTTGTTAACACATCAGTGTAATGATACACCCAAAATTGAAAGAATCTAACGGAAAGCAACAAAATTTATACTTCCACAGCGAAACTTACAGTACGAGTGTCGCCCACATGAAGTCGGACTTATCTCTCTTGAGCAAAGACGACTCAGGGGACAACTAATAGAAACTATCAAGTACTTGGATGGCTTCAACGACGTGCCTCCAGCGAGACTTTTTGACGGAGAAGTTGAAGATAGCCTCTGAAACAACGAATAAAAACTCATATATAAAAATCGAAGAACTAATCTAAGCCAGCAGAGTTTCCTGTACTTAACACTGTTGACAGTGAACTGTGAAGAGCGCAGAAACGGTCAAAGAATTTAAATAACCGTTTGTATGAACATTGGGAGCAACACCCTCCACAACTACGTATTCCTTTCTCCTTTTGGAATAACGAACTCTTAACGGCCAAAGATTCTGAGGCCGCTCTATAGTCCATAATCCATAATGCTTAAACTGAACGAACGTCTCTGAGTCGCCGAGAGTTTGCTGCAACTACTGCGATGACTTCCTAGGCTTAGCTAAGTTTTTATTTTTTATTTTCTTTCTCTTCATTTTCAGCTATCTACATTATCTGACATAACGCCATTAGTTCATAGATGACCGGAGTGTTTGTCCCGGCCGCTGTCTCTAAATGGGCCTTGTTTCTCCGTCTACTGCCTGCTATCTAATCTAAAGTAACGGAAGCACCTATATGTTATATATCTACATTTAATGAACTACATTAAGGAATAAGCAATTTGTGTCTGCAATTCATTCAACGGTATTTTCATCAGTCCCATTTTCAGGTAATCTCGTGCTGCTTCTTCTTGTACTTCATCGGTGCTATTGCTGCAGGACGCCCACTAGGAACATTTTCAGTTGTGTCCTGCAATGCTATTCCTGCAAGAATGTTAAGTTCGAATTCTTAAAATCCTGACGTGCTAGCGAAAATTTAATTGCATAGCTAAGTCTAGAGCATTCTGATAGAGCATACCTCCGCCAAGCAAGGCACGGTAACGAAACATATAATTGGTTCTGACACTATAATTATTTCCTATGTATCAACACCAAGCTCTAATCATTTGGATATTTTGACATTAATAACAATTTCTGCAATTTTTTAAAGATCTGTTCATAGCATTTTGAGTTATGCTGCTAAAAACATTCTGACAAACATTAGTCAAACACACAAACAGACCAACCAATCATCGCCAAAATTCAATCATCTATGTCTTTCAACATTACTCACAATTCCTGTACATTTTAAGAAGATCCATTTATAATTTTTTGAGTTATTTTGCTAACAAACATAAAACCAAATGCAGAGACAAACAAACGAACGAAACAAACAGATCATAACAATAATTTGGCCATTTACTCTTCATAATATGCCTAACAACTCATGTAAATTTCATAAAAATCCGTCCGTAACTTTTTGAGTTATGGTGCTAAGAAAAAATAGGCAGACAAACAAACAAACAGATGGGCGAATCTTCACCAACATTGAATCATCTATTCCTCCTATCATCTATCAACCCCTGGAAATTTCGTACGATTCCTTCCGTAACTTTTTGAGTTAGCTTGGTGACAGACAAGAAACAGCCAGACAAACATTCAAAGTCTACGGAAATACATATAACCTCCTTGGGCGGAAGCATCCAGGGTCCAATAGTGACTCAGAAGTACTTCTTAATTTGTAGCGAGAAAAATGCACAAAAATTTGTTGTCCTGTGTTATCCTCATCGGGCAAATATATATGTGTGAATTTGTCTTAACAGGGTTTTAATTTAAGCTAGTGGTAACAAATAGAATAAAAAAGCTTCTTTAATTAAGGCGTAACCGCCGATTTCCCAAATGTCATGAAGCAGGTTCGAACTCTGTAGCGGACACTGTGCTTTTTCATCAGATCGAAGGTCCGCTGGAAGTACAGAATTAAATTTCAGAATTTGTAACGACTGATAAAAAATATCATATTCCTGTATCAGAAAAGATCCGTTTAACGATAAAAGCACTGAAACATTTTCGTTTTAATTAACAGAAAGTCCAAAAATGTCCATCAAATGGTCTGCCGGACACTTTCTGCCATTCAAAGATATATCTTTCCAGTGCATAGAGGCATGAACTGGCTTTTAATACCACGTGAATAAAAAGGATACTATCCATAACGAAAGTGTAAAGCATGAACTCATACATGATCCTTACGCATTTAATATTCATATTGTTGTTACGCTCATAGGTTGAAATCATTAATGACTTTCTTACAAATGACTGCATTAAATAATTGATTTTCCATGCGCAGCAACAGCAGCACTAGCTTGTAATAATCATCCACATTCCTCCTGTGCTCGCAGCCAACAACTGCACGGCTGCATGCCCGAATAGTTAATTTTAACTAGCAGTGGGCTTGATTTCATTCGTAGAAGATAATGCCAAGCCTTACTCATTTCGTTATTTTTGTATACGTAATGATTTTAAATGTATACGGTGATTTCAATAAAATTATTAAATTATTATTGTTCTCCATGCTCACACTGATGCACTCAGCATAGGAGTGGGGTATACTGTAGCTACCTACTGTTTAGGCAGGTGAGTAGGTAAAAATGAGGGTTAGGTCAGTAGGGGGAGAGCTAGGTATAGGGAGAGACTGGTTGGGGTGTAGATACGGTAAGAAGGAAACGAAGTAGGATGATAGGTGAGCACGTACGCAGATACGTTGGAAAAGAAGGAGGCAGGCAGGAAGGTAGGTAGATAGAGAACCTCTTACGTAACGAAAGAATTAATTAGGATAGGAGCGATTGAGACAGTGAAGTTGATAGGGAGGTAGAAAGAAAAGCATGTAGACAGGTTGAGAGAGAGGCAGGTTGGCAGGAACGGATGTAGGTACAGAGACGTAGCTTCTGCACAGCTGAAGCGCTGCACAGCACTTTTGGCTGTGCAAATCCATTTCCTGTGCAGTTTGCAGGAGAACTGCCACTGCAATTTCCTGCCTGCAGCTCCTCACCGCCCGCGCCTGTCGACCGAAGCGCCGCCGCTGCTCGCCAATTAAAAGCTAACCGGGGCCGGTGCAATGAAAACATCCCTGGCGGGGGGGGGGGGTGTTTTGTCTGTTGCTGGTGCGCTCTGTTGTGTCACTGTTGCGTGTGTTGCTT
>LQNS02277217.1:242492-261251 GCA_001587735.2 Parhyale hawaiensis | reverse complement strand
CGCCAATTAAAAGCTAACCGGGGCCGGGGCAATGAAAACATCCCTGGGGGGGGGGGGGGGGTGTTTTGTCTGTTGCTGGTGCGCTCTGTTGTGTCACTGTTGCGTGTGTTGCTTATGTGCTCTGTTGTGTCACTGTTGCGTGTGTTGCTTGTGTGCTCTGTTGTGTCACTGTTGCGTCTGTTACTGGTGCGTTATGTTGTGTGTGTCACTGTTGCGTTGCGTTTGTTGCTGGTGTGCTCTGTTGGGTTACTGTTGCGTCTGTTACTGGTGCGTTATGTTGTGTGTGCCACTGTTGCGTGTGTTGCTGGTGTGTTCCCATGTGTCACTGTTGCCTGCATGTAGGCTGAAATTGCGGTTTCTTACACAATTAAATATTTTTGATTCTGCCCAACTCTGAAGCAGACTTCTGGGTGTGTTTACACAGCTGGTAGTCAGATTTACAACGAGAACTTACCTGCTTTTGCAAAAATTCCTCTGTTTCATGAAATTAATATCCAGGCCAAATAATCAACTTTTAGCTGAAAGTTTTTAGTTTTATACCTACGTACAAACAGCCAAGACAGACAAATAAAGTTTGGAATTTGGTGTGTGGCGTGGGAGACAAGTTCTTCCACTGCAAGGGCTGCCCGAGTACCAGCAGGATGCCACTTTACTCGCACTCCTGCCAATATGTACCTAAACCGCCTCAAATTTTCAGGTTAAATTAATATAGACATGAAACTCCTCTGACTTGAAATTATGTTTAAATATTCGTATGTGACTTGCTTCTATCTTATTTTTTGGAAATTCGTAAATTTCCAGCGGGCCATAATGTTCAGTATGAAGAGGCTCGTCTTTTCCTCTGCAATTCTCCCTGGAGCACAAATTTTGTAGCACCAAGTGTGCATCAGCGTATGTCGGCTTGTTATCACACAATTATTGCGCCTGAGCAGCTGAGCATAGTGGGAGGAGTTTTCGCGCCACTTACCTGCTCACTCGTTGCATTACCCATTGGCATACAAAACAACACTGAGAGAAAAATTTTGGCGATTTTTAATGCACCTCTATGCATCAAAATGACGTGCATTATTGTCTACAAACCGAGACACGTAAGTACATTATCAATGTGGTAAGTGCATCATCAGGACACACTTGAACTAATTTTACTGCAAATGTACTCATAATCATGTATTAGATTGCATACAGTAAATGCACCATGCGAGGTAGTCCCTGTGCTTCAACTGTAGAATTTGGAATCTCATCTATTGGAGGAAAATAGAAGCCAGAGCTGTGAGAATGCGAGAATGAAACTCAGCCTATGAGAGATTCATCATTCCTTCACAGCATAGACTTCATCTCCTGTTCTTTAGTCTATCAGAACCATATCGTTAAGAGTCTGAAATAATTGAGGCAACATGAAATCGACGGTAGGTGTATCCACTATATACGAGATCGTGCATGATTATTATAATTAGAATAGAAAAGTTGTTTAAAGTGTGTCATGAAGATGCATATTGCGGTCTCATGATGTACTTGACCCGTTGATGCTGCACTTGCGTGTTTCTGTTTTAGCGTAAGCTGATGCATATGATGCAGTAAAATCTTGTAAAATTCATACCCTGAAAAGAAGAAACTCTAAATTACAATAGCGATCTGTATTGTAGTATGAATCGCGTGCGTCTCGCTTCGTATGTGTAACTAAACTGCAACGCTTTTTTTTATCACCTGCGAACAAAGTGAGAGAGGTGATAATGTTTTTGTTGAAGATTTAAGTATATATATTTGTATATATATTTGTACATTTGTCTGTCCACCCAATAAGTGGTCGAAGGAGTTGAGCAATGCTCGTCATTTTTTGCAGGGAGTTTGGTGGGTTGCCCTCGATGTGACCCATGCCAATAAACTGGGAATAGCTGGCCATAAAAAATGCCGGCGATGAAATTTGCAGGGAGTCTGGTGGGCTGTCTTCAATGTCACCCATGCAAAAAAGAACTAAAAATAGGACTAGCTGGCCATGAAAAATGACGGCAATGAAATTTGTTGCCTACCCAAAAGCAGGTAGAAGGAGTTGAGTTATCTTCATGATTTTGTGCAGGGAGTCTGATGGGCTGTGCTCGATATGACCCCTAACAGAAAACTAGGATTAACTGGCCATAAAAAAATGACGGCGATGAAATTTGCTCTCACCGCGGATGATGGTCTTACGCCACCGAGCGTTCTAGTTTACTTTACTTTCTCTGATTACAGTGTCTTCTGTGCTGACACACCAAATTACGCATGAAACGCCTACGGGCATCTAATTTCGTGTCTGTAGAACACATATGTGCATGCAAAGTTATTTCAGCGAACATGATTTCACTATTAAAAAATAAATGTCCATATTAGGTTGATTCATAAATAATTTCCATTTTATGATGATTTTGAATTCCGCGTATTCTACAAACTAAATTAACAAATTTTAATCAATCGTATATTGACTATTACTTTCTATGACCTGTACCCATTCGCTAATTAAGTTTTTAATGCCATCCGAATAAAATGAAGACTGTCGATTCAAAAAAAAAACTTTGAATGTGCTCTTTCACTTGATAGTCTTCAGTAATTTTTTTGCATTGACGAGCATTCTGCACAGACCTAAATTTAAAGAGACGAAAATCAGTTGGCCGAGGTCAAGGAACTATGGTGATTTTTTTTGGGGTAGTCGTAGTACCCACCAGCCGAGTTGCAGAAATTTTTCTTGCGTTACTTTTGCAGCAGGTGGTCTTGCTTTGTCGTGAAGGAGGATGACTGCTATCGTTTTGACAAGTGCTGGACGCTTATATAGCAGATTTTCACCCCTACGCTGCAATTGCTCATCATACACATTTATATTTAGTGTTTGGTTGTGGCCCAAAAATTAATGATGAATCGGAAATTAACATAAAAAATCGACAATTAATAATGAATCACACCAATATATAGAGTTTCTAGGTTCAGCTAGGTTCAGGGCGTTCGTTTCTAAATCCTGGCGTATTTTAACTTTTGAGTTTGATACCTTCTTGGACAATTTGCCAATACAAATGATTCTCTTCTATTGCTGCTTGAGATATGGAGTGAGCGCACTTGCACAATACTGTTCGTCCATACAGCCGTAAATGTGAGTCTAAACCCACTAACTCTACAGCCTAAAGTGAAGAATTTTGTCTGGACCCACAGTTCCTTCAACCTAAGAGTTAAAAGCCCTCCAGCCTAGACCCATGATCGCGACTCCCACAGCAGAGGCAAAACTCCTCCAACCTGAACCCACGTTCCATTCAACCTTCAGCAGCATTAAAAGCTATCCAGCCTAGACCCACGATCCCTGCAACCTAGAGTTAAGAGCCCTCCAGCCTAGAGTACGGGCGCTATAGCCTAGAGTTAGGACGGCCATTTAGGCAGGGGGCGACGTGTCTCTCAAAGGCCTGAATGGATGTCAGGAGCAGCCGACCTTGCCTGCGCTATCTCGCCTTCTGCTTCTTTCTTTCCCGGCGCTCTTCCGTGCGGCCCTTCCCTTCCTCTTATATCTCGCCTCCCCTTCCTCTTATATCTCGCCTTCCCTTCCTCTTATATCTCGCCTCCCCTTCCTCTTATATCTCGCCTTCCCTTCCTCTTATATCTTGCCTCCCCTTCCTCTTCTATCTCGTCTTCCCTTCTTCTTATATCTCGCCTTTCATTCCTCTTATATCTCGCCTTCCCTTTCTCTTATATCTCGTCTTCCCTTCCTCTTATATCTCGCCTTCCCTTTCTCTTATATCTCGCCTTTCCTTCCTCTTATATCTCGCCATCCCTTTCTCTTATATCTCGCCTTCCCTTTCTCTTATATCTCGCCTTCCCTTCCTCTTATATCTCGCCTTCCCTTTCTCTTATATCTCGCCTTCCCTTCCTCTTATATCTCGCCTTCCCTTCCTCTTATATCTCGCCTTCCCTTCATCTTAAATCTCGCCTTCCCTTCCTCTTATGTCTCGCCTTCCCTTCCTTTTATATCTCGCCTTCCCTTCCTCTTATGTCTCGCTTTCCCTTCCTCTTATATCTCGCCTTCCCTTTCTCTTATATCTCGCCTTCCCTTCCTCTTATATCTCGCCTTCCCTTCCATCGCACGCACTCTGCCCTTGCTTTAGTGATAACTTCACAGTTTCGTGGGGGAATATCTTCTTTCAAAGTCCGGTGTCCCGTTTTGCTCTTCCCCTTTATTTCTTAGTTGGTTTCCACCACAATTATTCAGACCTCTCTTCATCACCACTTAGCAATGTTTGTGGAGTAGCAGCTTTTCCCTTCTGTTAGCTTCACTCTGTCCCTTCCTTTCCGCTTATATCACGGGTTTCTTCCCATCGCACAAATCTGATTCTTTCCTAAGTTAAAATCGCTATTTTTCAAAGAAAAATATATTGTTCTGCCGCCATGTGACAATAATTCTACCCAATACATTTGGCTCTTACTTCTTTCTTATTCCAATAGGCACATTCTGCTCTCTTGTAGTTCATAACTTTACAAGTTTGTAGAAAAATGGTTCGCATGGCTATCACCTGAACCACACTCCTCCTACTGTTCTCTTTTATCTTTGTTCTTTTGAGTCCTTGCAACGCACTCTATAGGTACCGTCGACTATTACTGTTTTATTCTTTGCTTTTTTCAGTCCGCCGTAGCAATGCGAATGCCGGCTGTATAGCGGACAGTACGGTTCTCTGCCGTATGTGTGACCGAAGCCACTTCCATTCTGCCGGAGCTGGTAGTCAAGGGTCCATTCGACTGTTGGGGCGAGATGTCACGCTGTGCTCCAGGTTGAGCCTGTTTGTCTACGCAAGCTGTATAGTAGCGGGCTGTGAGTATCCGACTGGCTTCAAAGTTTTCTTGTGAGAGTCAATGACGTACACTCAGTTTTTTGGGTAACCTGAAAGTTGCCCTCTGACAGGAGCTTCCTCCCGTGCATGGGCCTCGTTCTTTCAACAAACTTTGCGTAAAATTGAAAGATTCGCACTTACGTGCACGTTCTCGGGCCTCAAAGGTCGTACTCGGTCCACGTGCAGTCGAGCACGAATGACCTTACGTACAGTAGGAATCATTAATGTCTGTTTGGCGAGTTAACCTTTTCCCCTGGTACAGTAGGTTACTCTGCCGGTAATGGTATGCTCGAGCCTTCCCCACTTCAAGCGAGGTTATCCAATCCAGCAATCTGTAGGTACAGCTGTGTAGATATCCAATGCTGGTACTTCCTTTAGTAGTCATTACACTTCAGTAGAATGTGCTCAGTTTTATTTATCAAGCCCTGATAAGCGCAGGTTTCAGCGAATTATGATATAGATCTTTGTTTAATTGTATTCTTATTTATGCTTCCGTTGCCTTAGAAAGAACTTATAGCCAATCTATATAACTGTATCTCGGATGCGGCTGAATCCTAAACCCGTACAGTTGTTGGTCAGTTCAAAGGTTGTCATTGGTTTTCCTGTACTTGTTTTAAGCATTGGAAGGGGGGCTTTAACGCTGTGCCATAATTGGCATTTACGGCGTTCATCACTGATGATAACTGAAACTGATAACTGATGATAACTGAAACTGATAACTGATGACAACTGATAACTGATGATAACTGAAACTGATAACTGATGACAACTGAAATGGAAGTTCAAGCAGTTCGATGCACCGCATGCAGCCTCTGCAGCAGAATTAAAAACGCGGATAGCAACAGTAATAGCTACAGCAGATTTTCATTGCAGTCATTTTAAACGGTGAAATACACGGGAAAATTAAATAGTGGAAGGACTTCCAAGCACGTTTTCTTTTAGTTTGCAGGTAAAGGCGCCGCGGTTTCCCCCAGTTTCTTGTTTCAAGGTCTTCTCGCCTTTCAGCCTTTTTTTAATCTTAGCGGCACTGCGGCGCAGTCAGTTATTGAAATAATGATGCGATTTAGTTTTTCGTTGCGGCTGTAGAGATGCCAATTTCTGTGTTATTTTCTTTAATTCGGTCTATACAGCTGGGAGAAAACTTAGCTGGGCACTGGCGGCCACTTGCATTGAGGCCATCAAAAGGCAGCCCCACGTGGCCGATAGTGCCCGCCTATGCGCACAACTAGGCCTTCTCCCAGTTACGTTGACAACAGACACTTTTTTGCGGGTAACAGATTTAAAAATAAGCCATTTTTACAACTGAGATAGCGACTTGATAGCACGCAGAAGGCTTACCGGGAAATTCATCTCCGCAAAAACTACATTTATATATAAAAAGAGCACATTTGCATCCCCAGAATTAAGTAAAAGCCTCGTTACGATAATATCTTCATCTGGACCTGTCATCGATGCATGCGGACTGGAGACAAAAATCCTATGCGGGACCCACCAGGTATTTCATTGAATTTTCTATATTTATGGTCATGTTGGACCCATAAAATTACGTTGATGTCTTCGCAGTTGCGACTTGATGTCAGGAGTTTGTATTGATGTCGTAAGGTATCGGTGATCGAAGGTTTACCCACCTAAAGAAATTGTTTTTAAAGTGATACCTGCCCAGTTAATGAGGTAGTCGATAGGTAAAAACCAGGCTGGATCGGACAGAATTACAAGTTGATCATGATCTTCTTATCCAAACATCTCAAGTTGGCTTAATTTTGTTGCTCAAGACACAACAAATTTATTGTTCTTTTTTTTACACTGGGCAAGAATATGCGAGGGCAACTCGTATGTTTGGACGTACAAATGCGTGGCGATTTTAATGAAGCTGTTTTCCGGGAAATGAGACAAGAAGAGCGGGAATATCGTGCCTTTTGATATGGAGAGATTGCGAAGAAGAAATTTAAGAATTCAAGTTATGAATAGAAATGTGTAGTTATACATTTTATTCTAGATTAATTGAATATATACCTATTGCAGATACAAGTTCCATGCCTCTTAAATTTTGTTAAGAAAGTAAAGAGCTCATGTAATTGACACACTGACGGTTTTTAATGATGGGTCAATAACGGGCAAAGTACCTAACTTATAACACTTGATGGTGCAAGTAATAATTACACATAATGGGTCCATAACGAGTCTTAATAACATTTAAGTGGCGAATACCGTGTAAAGTATTTAACATAATGACACCTAAGGAGTCAAGCATTTAAGAACACAGTATGTACCCAGTTGCTGGAGTATCCAACGAGATGACAATTAGTGTAACAATAACTGGTAACGGATGCACGTACCGTAGGAATAAATGCACTTTATGGGTCAAGTACAGGTCCATTACCAGAGAGCAGCTAGAACTTATGCTCCGGCCCTCTGTGAGCAATTGCCATTACGTCAGAACCAATCAGACATCTGAGGAAGAAAAGAAGACAAGACGAAGATAAGAATAAACTCAGCTGAGGAGTTGATCGTACAGTCACGATTGATTAATTAATCGCTGCAGATCGCCGGAGGGCGAAGACATTTAGTTAGTTGAGGCATGAAAGCTCATGACATACGATAGCCTCTGAAGCTTTGGCCGTTAAGAGTTGGCGACTCCTGGAGGAGGAGTAGTTTGCAGCTGTGGAGGGTGTTGCACCCAATATTTATCAAGAGGATTTTTAAATGCATTCATAGCCTCTGCAACGACGCTTCTGAGAATAGTTGATTCCAAACGTTTACTATGCAGTAAGGGAAAAACTGTTGGCTTAGAGTATGTCTTCAAGCTTTATGTTTGAGTTTGTGGCCTTTGCTTCGGAGGCGATCAATAACGTACTGTCAAAACCTTCCGTTGTAGGCGCGTTCTCGAAGCAATTCAAGTACTTGAATGTATTTATTAGTTGTCCCCGAGTCATTTTTGTTCGAGAGAGATGAGTCCCAATTCCGGTCGGCCACACTTATATGGTTTATTTAGCAGCTGAGGCATCAGTTTTGTTGCTCCGCGTTGGATTCTTTACATTTTATCGATATCGTTACACTGAAGTGGCGACCAGAGTTAAACAGCAGATCCTAAATGCATCCAGGAGCATTAGTGATTTGTACAAAGGAATGATTTTGTCTCTGGATATACACTTACAATTTCTGGTAATAATCCCAGGACTCTGCTGACCATTTTGGCACTCTTGTCAACTTGCTGACTGTGTTATAGTTTTTTTGTGATAGTTATTCCGTTGTTGAGTGACAGCTGCTAATCCTATCTCGTTCATTTCAAATTGGGCTGGGGAGTTTATGGGCTCCGGAAAGCATGCATTACTGAACATTTCTCGACCTCAATGCTCATCTTTTACGTTGTTATCCATTCCATGCATGAGGCGGTCAAGGTCTTGCTGGAGCTCATTCTATCCTTCATAGGACGACATAGTTTAGTAGCATCTGCAAATTTACTGATTATACCGACGATGTTGGGATCAAGATCAATGAGGTAAATTATGAACAAATTTGGGCCATGCCCGCTATCTTAGGTATACAGAACCCAAGATGAGCCCTTCCAGTCGCTCGCCTTTGCTTGCAGTTTCTCTTGCTGCTACCGACCAGTGAGCCATGTTCGGAGCCAGCGTGAATAGTCTCCTTGGATGCCATGGGTTTCCAATTCTTTTCATTCACCGTTGATGGAGGACATTGTCAAATACCGTTTTGGAAGTTTAGGCTAACGAGGTCCACTCCTTTTACTTCATTCCTAATTCCCGTAATTTTCGAAACTAAATCTAGTTAGTTAGGCAGCTTCTTCTCTCTCGGAAGCCGTCCTGATGTCGGATATGAGCTACTAGATCCTTTAGATCCTTAGGTGGTTAGCAATGTTCTTCTTTAGGAAGCCTTCAATGGTTTTGCTGCCAACTGAGATAATACTTATTGGTTGATATAGTTACTGGAGCTCCTCATATCCCTAACTTAAGCACTTCAAATGCTGTAGAACTTGTGTGCTTAGAGACCGATGAAATATTTTGAGCAGTGGCGCTGTGATCACTGTAATCATTTCCCGCAGTACCTGGGGAAAAAGATAATTTGGGTCAGTGGATTTGTACACATTCAGGTGGGCCATTGGCATTGACCACATATGTACATGTCTTTATCAAATTTCTTTTAGGGAAACATAAGAGCATGAATAGTTGAATTTTCTGTTACCTGCGAAATGCCGGCAGTAGCAATTAGAAAACAAATGATAAGTGCCTCTATTTTTTAAATAAAATCTATATTTGTAAAAGACAATGAACTTAGGAAAAAAGGCCGTGAACTCTATAATTGGAACTGGTCTTACTGAATTCATGTACAATACAGTATTCTTTCTGTAAAATTTTAAACCCACCGCAGCCACCACTTTCTACATGATGAATTTTTCTCAATATATCTCCATTAGAAAACATAGGCTATAAAGACCAGAAATATTTTCTGCAAACGTTCACGCATTTACATTACTTGACGACAAAGTTGTGTTATTAATTAACATCAATAAATTTCTTTTTGCCTCTTTTGAAAAATGTAACATGCATCGGTTAAAAACGTACATCCAATAGAAATTGCAGGCCATGACATGCTCTATGTATCAGATAGATTCTTAAACGCCTTTTTTAATCAGCTTGCAATGGTTTTTAAGCTCCGACACCATGAATTATTTCCAGTATCTTATCATCAGTCGCTGGCGTAGTTTTCTTAAATCCCTTAATAGTATCGTTAATGGCTACATATAAATTTAGAGACAAGATTGGATTCTACCGACATCTCCATATTTAATTTTTAATTAAGCAGGAAATATCTAATAGTTTTTCGCGAGCTTTACGAGATTAAGATAAATGTCAATTAGAATAATTTTTATAAGAATGGGAAGCGATGTCATTCAAATATTGTGGTATGAAATATTTTTTACTTCAGATATAAAAATTTAACCCTGCCGAAGAGTACAGCCAGATTAAAACGCAGTTTGCAGTTCAAAATTGCAATTCTACAAAATAAATGAAAATCAGTAATACAAACATTGTGCATATAATTTCTCTTTGCTACTAACACACTGTAAAATGAAATTCCAAATTTGATTAAAATGAAAAATAAAATGTAAAAAACTTATGACTAATGATATATTAACGTGCCCACATGGGAAACTTTAGTAAAGGAAAAGGTTCATACTGTATGTTTGTATTTCAGACCAGCATTTTAATTAACTGTAACTTTAGAAGTTTCCTTCCCGTTGCATAGTGCATACTTTTGTTGATGCATAAAAATACGCAGAAAAAAATTCTAATGCGCTGCCAATGATGTTAATGAATATGGAAATACGTGAAAAAGATTCATCAGAAACAGGCGCGTAAATTATGTGAATAGAATAAACGGGTAAGCAGCTGTTAAATAAAAGCGTAGAAAAAATCATGCAAATATGAAGAGGTTCGCGTAGTTCATATGTAGACAGTATATCGTTTTCTTTCGATTTGTCCAATCAACAAATGAATTTTCTTAGCGGTTTCTGACCAGCTGCAAAATGCATAAATACGATAATTGATAAAGTTAAAATTCAAATACATGTAATTATTTACTATTATTTGATAAGAAAACGTCTTTTACTAAGAAAGATGATGGCACAGTTTCAGGTGCTGCATAGCCTGGTTCTGGATGTACTCCGAAGCGGAAGTGACTGAAAGCACCATCACCCACTTCGGACAGACTAATTTATTTATAACATGATAATTGGTTAAAGTCCCTAACGAATACAAGTTTCGATGAATAAAATCACTGCATTGCAAGTACTTGCTTTATTTTGTACTTTCTCAATGCAACGAACAATTTTTCTTTCCTCGGCCAGATAGTTTGACCAAAGCTTGTTTGCCGTGAGGGGGGGGGGGTTAGAATTCCACTACCATGGCTTGCTCGTGTCGTAAAAGGCGACAAACGCATGGTTGACTCCAGCAACTAAGCTATAGGCTCCCTTCCCATAGATCGCCGGCAGCTGCTCTGCTGGCGAAGTAGCCGCTTGAAGGTAGAGGTTCTGGGGTACCCTTATGTGAGGAAATGTACAGGGAAAGTGGGTGAGCTGTACGGGGCCAGCGACACCCATATATATGACCCAGAACTTGATAGCTTGTAGTTTATCTTTACGAGCCTCACCTCAGTAGTGTATAGAGCACCGAATCCTTCGTTTTTGAGGGTAGATTCCCCTCGCGCCGCCAGGTCATCGCGCCGCCTCTTCCGGTTTCTCAGGCCCCGTCCACTTGCGGTTAGTGCCCCCCCCCTCTGACCCCCGCTAAACCGGTAGTGTAATGGCCGTTATAAACCGGAAGCTCACGCGCGAGGGCAGCTGCGAGGGTAGGTTACCCTCAAAAACGAAGGATTTGGTGCTCTTTACACTACTCACCTCCCAAGGGCTAGCGCAAGCGTTAATTGCTGATGGTAACAGTCAGGTTCCTAGAGAATTTGGCTTGTAACAGTAGCCAACTAGCTGGTTTGACCGCTAACACCAAGATGCTAATAAAATTCCTTCAAATGCAGAAAGGAGTGGTGCAGTGAAACCCACTGCACTTCACTAATGTCTGCTCTGTTTGGTTTATTCAGGACTTCTGGTCTGAATGAGGTGCGACCCCACTGTTAATCGCGGTGGTAACAGGGGCTGTAGCATTCGGCTACAGGATCGAAGCGCCTCATCCCATTTCCTTCATGCGGTCAAAGAGGGTGACGCTTAAGTTTCACCCTCTTGAAGGTTACCCAACAACAACCACTACAAAAGCTTGTCATTTAATCAACCTCTGCAATATAATAGGGACCGGAGTATATTTATATGATTCTTCGTAGATTCATTTGTTTACCTCTACATTTTCTCTCACGCTTGAAAAAAACATGTAGGCAAAAATTTGACTACCCTGTCATGCTTCGCTGAAAACCGATAGGTAGGAAAACTTGACCAGGTTGCAAATCATAGAAAATTGTCATCCTGCATCTTAATGCACTTTTTGCCTAGCCAACGTTGAAATCCAATCAATGAAGAAGTGTACAGCTTCTCTAAGCGTTTACATGCATTTTAATTTGCACTCTCTTCTGAGCCTTCTCACGTCCAAACTTCAGAAGCTCTGAGCTTGCGCTCAACCACATATTGAACAAATGAGAGAGAGAGAGAAGTAAAGGGTAAGCTATTCTTCGGTGTACCGCTGGCATGCAAAAAAGGATTTTTTGTAGCACATATTTTTTTCAGTTTGATTTCTTACTTTTCGGAACATCTTTTCGTTTGAGAAAAAGCTTCGATCTACATGGTATCATCGAGTATCTAGGAGATCAAGCTAAATTTATGTATACACAAGTGATATATACTTGACTGAAAGCTAAAAAAAAGGATTACTTCCCAGCGTATCACTGAAAGAAAGGTTCGCTCTGCTCAGCATAATTTTCGCCTAGCATTCATATCTCTTAACTTCCTCCAAGTTGGACGTTACAGTGCATTTACATAAGCAAATTAGTAACAAAACTATGAACAATGGAGAAAAATCAACACAAATTTTGTACCATCATTTTTGATGGCCGGATACACTTGCAATATTAATAACTAGTACACTCTGAGAACGCAAATCTCTTTATCAACACCAAAACCTAGTCATTTGTAAATGTTATAAAGATCTGTTTAAAACCTTTTGAGTTATATTACTAACAAATATAGAATCAAATACAAAGATAACAACGTACAAACCAATTCATCGGAAATACTTGGTCATTTACTCTTTGTGGTTTACCTAACAGCTCATGTAAATTTCACAAAAATCCGTCCATAGCTTTTTGAATTATGGTACTAAGAAGAAAGAGGCAGACAAATAGTTGAACGCATCTTCTCCAAAAGTTAAACTTCTGTTCCTCCTAACATGTCGAACAATACCTATAAATTTCATGAAGACCCGCCCCTAACTTTATGAGTTATCGTGGTGACAGACATTCAGACAGAAAAACATAGAGTTCCCAGCCATGACAAAGACGGTATTTGGTGTCACTCCCTCTCGCTGCAAATACAGAAAGACGAAAACAAAGATTCAGGAAGTGACAAAAATGTAATGAGAAAAATATCGTAGCTAAGTACATCAAGCCTAGTGAAGTACCATAATGAAAACACGAATTTCAAATCTAGAGTTTAAGTGGGCAGCATTGTCTCTAGTGAAACATCCATAATCGAAGAAGGAAGGCTTTAAGAGAATGAACTAGAAAAAACAAATGGACGCTAAAAATGGGTACGACGTGTGAAGCATCAGAAGCAACTGATGATTTTTAAAAGAGAAGCTTTCCATCTCCCAAGTTTAACAGGAAGACGTCAACAAGTCCAGCTACTATTTTGAGTGGAGCGGGCCTCAAAATATGCACTGCCTTTAGCATATTCAAGTAACTTATTTACAGTTAATGTGAGACTAGTATTTCCTATCTTGTTACCTTAAATTCAGTAGCTACATTTTCTCTTCTTTATTCGTTAAAACCATGAAGGAAATGTAAAGTCAACTTTGACTACACCCTCCCCAGGGAAACCCACACGCACTGGTTCATACGGTAGATATTGGCCAAGTAGCCGCTGAGGAATAAGTACGGTACAGCGCAAGCTGACCACGGGTCGCTAAGAACTATGGCGCAGTAGCGGAAGATTCAACGACCCCCCCCACCCTAAGGTAAGCACCCCCACGGTAGCTATGCACACCAAGCAAGTGTGCTGGCTCTGCGCGCCAAGCGCCATGCACAAAGATCGCTCACCTGGCTTGAGACTGGTTTCTGGGACCTTCAGCACAACCGTGCAGCACACAAGGTCCGCTGCTACTGTGGTTATGTGGTTATAAGGAGAGACAGATCAGCCAACCAAGCAAGCAACCAACAGACTGTATAGTTATATAATACATTAAATTATTATTTCCTTTATTATGTATTTAAATTAAATGAAATTACTCTGTTGCAGCACTGAAGAACAGAGTACTGGTCGGAAGAAATTAAACTACGCATTATATTAACCAACGTATCATAGATTTAACAGCAAATTTCCTCTATACATGTCGACTGATTTTTGAAGATTTCGGTATTATAAAATTCCCTCTGTTAGGCAAAACTGTTAGCCAAAACTATAGAAAATAGAATAAATTAACGAAATTCAATATTTCCTTTATTATGTAATTAAATTATTAAATTTCGTTAATTTATTCTATTTTCTATAGTTTTAGCTTACAGTTTTGGCTAACAGAGTGAATTTTATAATATAGAAATCTTCAAAACACAGTCGACTTGTATAGAGGAAATTTGCTGTTAAATCTATGATACGTTGGTTAATATAATGCGTAGTTTAATTTCTTCCGACCAGTACTCTGTTCTTCAGTGCTGCAAGAGAAGAATTTCATTCGTTGTGTTTCGAGATGGTCGCAACTCTTTCTTTTGAAACTCTTCCATGCATGCAACTCAAGCGAAGACTATCAGTGCAGATGATGGAAGTACCTTCAATTAGGTTACTGCTTGTTGGCTGTCATCCGCGGTGCTCCAATAAATGGCTAAAATTGTCTTTTTCTTTTCACTTCAGGGCAGGACAGATGCTTGGAGAGTTCCATGGAAATCATAGCTACGTAAGAATGCGAGCATTCTCCCTCAAGTAAGCACTGAAAACCGTAAACAACCCTGCGCTTCTTCAACGGATCACTAAAGGTTAGGGTAAATCTACTTCAGCGCATCCCCCAACCCCCTATTTTGAGATCCGAATGTACTGGTTCGTGCTACAGATAACGGCTAACTGCCCACTGAGGAGTGTACGGATGCAGTCGGCCTCGGATCGTCAAGAGTTATGGCGCCATCGACGGAAAGATCTTATGCCTTGCCATAGACCGCAGCAGTACTTGACTCCTAGGTCCAAGTGGCCTCTGACGCTGGCGGCCAAAATGGGAAAAATGGGAATTTCTCAAGAGCTATTATCAACATTTCCAGACACGGTCATTCAGGCAAGCTCCCAAGTGCGTCCCCGCTGTATCCAAGATACCTTCTCAGCAAGAAAAATGTTGGGTACCTTAAAATATTTTTCTTCAGTATTAAATAGGGGGAAAAGAATAGCTCTTGAGAAAATTACATTTTTCCGTTGCCGACTTTTGGCCACCAGCGTCAGACCTAAGAGTCAAGTACTGTTGAGGTCTATGGCGTTTCCATTTCCGGGAAAGGTCAGCATCCCGGCGGCAGCTCTGCAGATATCAAATGGTGAGTAAGCACCTCAAGCGCTGCAAGAGCTCGCTTGGCCAGTGGTTGGGAAATGGCAGGAGCCCTTCATGATTAAATTTTAGGTTCTTTGAGTTTTTTTATAAATGATCAGTTTCAAATTCTTGTAGCGTCTTCTGGCTTATCACTTCGAGTTACTCTTCCTTGCAGTGCTCTTCCCTTTGCCCGGGGTGCATCGCGGCTTCAACATATACTCTTGCTTGATTATTATTAGACACAGCTTGTTGTTTTTGGTCTGCATGTTTGTGCATCCTTTTATCAGCGTCTAGTTCACCTTTGATATTATATCCGCTTGTTGTTTCATCCCAACGTCCATCATGCATCCGTTCATCCTGCTGCTGGCTATACCTTCTCTACATTAGCAGGCAGTGCAACAGGGTAGCGTTGACGGTTTTGGGAACAACAGTGGGCGGTTCTAAGCTGTTGCTCATCATACCGGGGCCATACTATGCAATCGCACGCTCACCTAAATGAGCGGATGTTCACCTCGT
Organism: Parhyale hawaiensis; assembly: GCA_001587735.2. NCBI lineage: Eukaryota > Metazoa > Arthropoda > Malacostraca > Amphipoda > Hyalidae > Parhyale > Parhyale hawaiensis. Next base: position 245,665 of record LQNS02277217.1, on the reverse strand, counting down.
ACGTCGTTCATGTTACCGTATCTATGCTGATAACTTTTATTGAATATCGGGACGACGGGCGAGCTGAATGTCCGCATATTAAGTTGACCGTGCGATTGTAGTTACATTGAGGAGTCCGCACAACAGGTATTAGAGGTGCTGTCCGATACAAGATATTCCTCCGCATCACAGGTATTAGAGGTGCTGTCTGATACAAGATATTCCTCCGCACCACAGGTATTAGAGGTGCAGTCTGATACAAGATATTCCTCCGCACCACAGGTATTAGAGGTGCTGTCTGATACAAGATATTCCTCCGCATCACAGGTATTAGAGGTGCTATCTGATACAAGATATTCCTCCGCACCACAGGTATTAGAGGCGATGTCTGATACAAGATATTCCTCCGCATCACAGGTATTAGAGGTGCTATCTGATACAAGATATTCCTCCGCACCACAGGTATTAGAGGTGATGTCTGATACAAGATATTCCTCCGCATCACAGGTATTAGAGGTGCTATCTGATACAAGATATTCCTCCGCACCACAGGTATTAGAGGTGATGTCTGATACAAGATATTCCTCCGCACCACAGGTATTAGAGGTGATGTCTGATACAAGATATTCCTCCGCATCACAGGTATTAGAGGTGATGTCTGATACAAGATATTCCTCCGCACCACAGGTATTAGAGGTGATGTCTGATACAAGATATTTTTACACTTTATAGCCATTATACAGGCCAAGGAATCAGTGAAGGCTGAAACTTCTGCCATTTGGAATTTCTCAAATTCCGGCTAGTAGACGGTTATTGAGAACATCAGATGCTTAACTAGCGTTTCTTTCTAGAATGAATAACTTCGTACCTATAAATAGTTGAAAATTGCGTCCTTTACTTAGGTGCTGTCGATCCGTTAGGTATTCGATTTGTTTTGTGTTATTCAGTGAAATTTTATTATTTAAATGGATTTTCTTTTCGAAAGCCAACTTAATTTTCGTCAGCCTGTGTTACTTGCTCAGGCTGACGGCAACGGGTCAGATCGAGCTGACGCCCAAACCTTGACTGCTCTCTGGGAGGGGGCCCTTTGATCTTAGCAATGCCCAGTACCTGATGTAATTTATGCAATTCCTAGTTTTTTTATATTCTAGGACGCAAATCTTCCCTAACAATTCCAACTTCTGATCGTGTAGAATAATTCCTTCAGTGTTAATCAGTGACAGCCGCCACTGTCGATTTTGTATAATCCCGTCGCGTCAGAAAAGCATAAGCATTTATCCGATATCTGAAGAGGGCGGCGTCGCCTAAGCGCGTATAACTGCGCAAAATTTCCCCCTTGGCAAGCAGGGCGTTTATTGCCTTCACTGAATTCTTGGACGATGTGTTAAGTAGCCACTCCAATAGCTTAGGACTAATAGACTTGGGTTAGTAAAAGGGGGCGAGGGGGGCGAGGGAACGAAATGTTCTCGGAATAGCTGGTAATCGGATTTTAGTACAGATGAGAGGGGCATGGGTTATGCATCATTCCGGTCAGGGGTACGCAGCAGTTAGCTTAACTAATCATCGACTTCATCATTCAAGTACAATAGTCAAACTAGAATAGACATATGTCTGGACTTAGCCCACAAACGGCCTAGGTGATCAGGCCACGTCATACAACAATATATTAACATGCTTACCTGCCCTAACGTGATCTTCCAACGCAGTCCAGGAGGGTAATTACTGCACCGACACACCTCCACCTCTTTATTGGCCAGCGGTCACCCTGCCACTGAGTCGCGTCTCAAGCCGGTGCCAGGGCTGCCAATACCATTTGTGGGAAAACCCATCATCTTTGGCAACCCTTGAAGCGGAAGGACGGATACACAGACACGCTGAAAACTCTACATCTCAAGTGGTACCCCGAGGGTTGTAACAACGGACGCTAGAAAACCGCATGCATATTTAATGAGTAGTCGGGTTAGCGATACTAGTTCAGCTGACCGTAGTTCATTTGAAAGTAGTTCAGGGTGTGACAGCAGTTGAACATCAGTTTAGGTGTTCTAGCTTCCACTGCTCCATAACTACATCTTCAACATTAAACTGAGAGTTAGTTAACCGATTCTTGCTCCAGTTACTCAGTTTCCCAATGAGGATTCTCTCGCTTATTGTATCCCCTTAGGAGAACGAGCCTATGTAGCGAAGTAACACAACCTGATTGAGATACTGTTGAGGTTATACGTCAATTAAGCACCTAGGAACTGGAATGCCTTTTACCTAGAGCCTCTCTCAGGACTGAGGGCCGGATCCTAGCTGTTCAAAAAATCACTTGGTTTCCGTGTCGCACCTTTTCCCACCGCAGAGCGAATGGAGCAGGCTAAGTTTGTGAAAAAAGGTGCTGCGTACGCTGTGCTCCATTAGGAAGCGTACGATGTACGCAAATTGACGTTATGGCGTGTCGTGTATACGTTTTTGTACCTCTTTGACGTGTATGATAAAAGCATGTTTATACCTCTTTAAAGCGTATGATAAAGGTATGTACCTCTTTAATAAAGAGTACCATGTAAAGCATGATAGAAGTTTTAATGAAGATATTCTCAATAGGCTATGTCTGCACCTCTTCAAAGCGTTTTGAGTGTAACAAACTGAATGCACCGAGCGCCTAGGCATTGAGCTGCCACAAAGCCTTCTATAAGTGTTGAATAACGTTACAAAATATACTGAGAAACGTAGAAACGTAATGTGTGTGCTGCGTGTGCTAAACAGCCTGGGACGGGCTCTGTGCACCATGTGTGCTGCTGCCAAGCGTGCTGTCGGTCCAGCAGCACGCCAGCGAACAGCTCCGGTGTTGGGGCTATGGATCTGCAGTCTGCCCTTCTCTCTGACATTTGCTGCGATGGCATTAGACGACGCTGTGTACTGGCAGTCTACTGGCTACTGGCGTGTACTACCGGTCCACTGGCTACTGGCGTGTACTGCCGGTCTACTGGCTACTGGCGTGTACTACCGGTCCACTGGCTACTGGCGTGTACTGCCAATCCACTGGCTACTGGCGTGTACTGCCAATCCACTGGCTACTGGCGTGTACTGCCGGTCCACTGGCTACTGGCGTGTACTACCGGTCCACTGGCTACTGGCGTGTACTGCCAATCCACTGGCTACTGGCGTGTACTACCGTCCACTGGCTACTGGCGTGTACTGCCAATCCACTGGCT
>LQNS02277217.1:182937-210932 GCA_001587735.2 Parhyale hawaiensis | reverse complement strand
CAGTCAGCTGAATAATGGAGGGGAAGAATGTCGGAGATAAAAGGAGCAGGCGGGGCAGCGGTGCTGGTCTGGGCGAGAGCTGTGGAATTGCATAGTGGGTCCTGGTAGTGCTGGTAGAGCTGGTAGTGCTGGTAAAGCTGGAAGTGCTGGTAGTGCTGGTGTGCTATTAGTAATGGGAGTACTGGCAGTGTTGGTAGAACTGGTAGTTAGCGAAAATTCAGCTCACCAGAAACTGTGACTTTGGATGGAAGGGACTAGATACATTTTGCCCTCCGCTGCAGCGATACGGAAGCGAGGCTAGCTAGACAACAGTACCATGTGTGTAGGTGTGTGTGTCCACGATGTCTGTTTGGAGCTGTGTGTTGCGAGTCTCATCGAGTACCCTAATTGCCTCTCAAAATTTTTTCTTAAGTTAGACTAGAAGATTTGATTAGGTTCCTCAATGTCAAGCATTTTTTAACGTATTTTTCAAGTCATGAAATATTCACGTTATCTGCTTCTCTATTTGTAACTTTGCACGTGGCATTCCCAGCTTAAAATTGCTGAAGCACTGCTTTACCAACATATTTTCTTTAACTTATTATACCCCTAACACACTATTTCTTCCATACTCAAATACTTAGCAGGATATACAAGGAGGCTCAAACCAAGCAAAAGCAGCTCAACTCAAAAATAAACTATGAAACTCAAAGCGCTATGATGTGTTAAGTTTGAAAATGCTATGGGCGGAACACGCTCAACATACTGTCGTCCTTACATCATGCTTAAATTCTGAAGCGCATATTGAAAACATATCTTACCATGGAGTTCCTACAGCTTCTTCACTATATTTATGCCCGTGCTCCTCCGTGTTAGCCTGTTCAAACCTCTAAGCGATTTATGGTGTGTTAGGTTTGATAAGGTGTGTTAGGTTTGATGAGGAAAGTTAGGTTAGAATAGGTGCGTGAGGTTAGATAAGCTTCGTTAGGTTGGACGAAGCGTGTTAGGTTAAACGAGAGGCGCTAGTTTAGACAAGGTGAGTAAATAGGTTAGACGAGGTGTAGCAGTCTAGAAGATGTGCATTAGGTTAGACGAGGTGCGTTAGGCTTAGTGACATACGAAGTGCGTTAGTTGAGACGATATATATTTGGGTAAAGGATGTGAGATAGGATAGACGAGGTACGTTAAATTAGACAAAGTGCATGAGGTTAGATAGGTTAGACAAGGTGCAACAGGTTAGATGTGTGTTAGGTTATAGACGAGGAGCGTGAGCTTAGACATGGTTTGTTAAGGGCGAAGGAGGAGCATTAGATTAGATGATGTGAGCATAGGCAGACAATATCCGTTCAGTTAAACCAAAATAAGTTAGAGAAGCACTCGAAGACAGCAGACCTCCATCAAACAACAAAATGCTAGAGAAAATTTAGGATTGCCCAGAATTTTGAATTTCTTCTGAATCATCGCCAAATTTAATCTTCTTTCCACGTAAAATTTCAACAGTTTCAGTAAATGTCATTAATTATGTTACTAAGAGGAAAATCGATAGCCGGACAAACGCCGGCAAAAATATGACCTTCTTGACGGAGGCCATCAAAATAACTTTAGCTAAGGTTTTCTATATTTCAGAATAAAAAAGAAAAAAAGTAATGGACACCCGTTGAATATCCAAAAGTCCCGCCATACTAGCACTATTAACTATATCCCTACAACGAGGACAGTGTGCGTTAACAGGTAAGTAAGCAACATGCAGGTAACAGACTCAGACTTGCAGCAAGAACAATTGTACTCTCTGTTATCCTCAAGAAAAATGCAGCTGGAGTTTCCATTTTTGCCTAATTCAAAAAGCGTAAAATTTCGTTGATCTTTCAAACAGTAGACCAAATTATGTTCCAACCACGATACTAGATAATGGATGCCCAACTTGACACTCACATCCACAAATTATGAGCCGACGCCCAGCTTGCACGTCATTGAACTCAAGTGCTTACTAAGGCATCTAGCGACCGACTTTCAGTGTGTATCTGGATGGTGTGCGAGTTGAACGCGCGCTCATAAACTGAGAGTGCGACTGCAAAATGTGACCCAGGCGTAACAGGTGTGCCAGAGAACAAAAGAATGATGACCCTCACAGGAAGAAGATTAAACAAATAGGAAATCTGAGGACCAGCATTAACGATGCTTCGAACCGAGTGATGAATGTGACACGAAGGACTAAAGGGAAAACGAGGGGAAGCGTAGGAGAGGAGAGGGAAGTAAGGGGAGAACGGTGATTAAAGAAAGACGTGGAAAGAGGAAGGGCGAAGACCCCTTGAATAATTGATGCAAAGCGAGCTAGGGGAAATGGGAAACAGAGCTACACGGGGTTGCCAAAATATCGTTGAAGCTTTCCTACTATTGAATTATTACTCTCCTTTCCTCTGCGTCTAGCAGAACAGGCTTGCAATAGTCATGTAGGTACCCTATAGGAAGCAGTAATGTAGGCAATGATATTTGCAGGTATAGCAAATTATAGTAATTAGCAGGTCCCAGGAAAATTTCATCCTAGTAGATTGTTTGCTGTTATTTAAGTGTAGCGACCCTATGTTACGCTACTCTGCCTTATGTGGGTATAAACCTAGCGCGCATTGTTTGACCTACGACTTCTGAGACGCCTCGTCCACCTCAGCGCCCTCATCTATAAACTAACACACCTTGTTTTCCGTAATGCACCTCGTCTACAATAAAGTGCCACATCTACTCCAACACACTTTGTCTACCTTAACACACCTCACTTGCCGTAATGATCATACCTGGTCAAGTCAAACACATCAAGGTAATGATACCCAAGGTAGCAGCGGACCTTGCATGCTGCACAGATGTGCTGAAGGTCCCGGGAACGGTTCCAAGCCAGGTGAGCGACGTTTGTACTTGGCGCTTGGTGTGCTGAATCAGCAAATTTGCTTGGTGAGCATAGCTACCGTGAGGGTACGTTCCTTAGGGTGCGAGGGTCGTTGAACCTTTCGCTACCGCGCCATAGCCTAGTTCTTGCAATCCGTGGTCGGTTGCTGCCGCACTTAATTCTCTGAGCAACTTGGATTATATTTGTTGCACGAACCAGTGCATGCGAGTTTCTCAGCGGAGGGTGCTATGAAAGTTGCCTTTATTCTTTTTTTTACCTATATACCTCATGACATCTATCCTAGCGCACCTGGTCTAGCCTCACTCACCTCATCTCTTCGAAGGCACCTCCTGTAACCTAACATGTAGACCTGTCTAACCTAATGCTCCTTTTCTAACCTAACGAAGTTTATCCAACCTACAGCACTCTATGTATCTAATCTACTGTATCTCATCTAACTTAACGTAACACAAATTAACTAGAGAGATTCTAAGTAAACACAAAGCAGAACATTTTGAAACACAAAAACTATAATGCTAATATAATGCTGAGCTTTCAATACCTTCAGTACATAGCGTTTTCATTCTCCTACTGTGGTATAACTGAAAACTAATATTCACTATCCTAGGAAGCCAACACTTGTGGTACTTATAAGTTTCTAAATCTCATTACGCTGTAGCAGTTTGAAAATTTGCATACATCAGCTGTATGATGTACGGCTCTTCAAGCTGGAAAATATGTATATTTGCACTCTTATATTACCTGTTGATATTGCATAGGTTTTTTTTTTGCGAAGTAATCACATTTCATATGGATATAGTCCTGCAGATGCAGAAAAAAAACTCAACATTTCAGTAAGTTAAGTGCTTCTTGAGGAAATCCACATTCAATCATCACATCGTGAGCATAATACATCCATCTCGCCAATTCTGGATTGAGACTATTGATTGTTTATTATTTTTTCCTCCTGTGAGTCTTTATCTCACGACTCGTAGGTATAGGTACTTACAACTCGCGTTGTTCTTCACTCGCATTAGCACAGCTTTTAAGATTCCATTAAATATCACTTGTTATTAAACACACCGTACTTTCTGTTGCTAATCTTTCTTACTTTTTCCTTTTTTTAGGCATAGCTTGCGCACTTCTCAATTTTCTTCAAAGTGGACCAGCTCATAACAAACGCATTAACACAGACAGGTGTTCCTTTAGTAATTTCGAAGGATAATTATGACGAATTGAGTCGTTGCTGCTATGCTTAAATGATAAGGTCGTGCACAGAATACAGGTATTCTAAAAATAGCTCCAGGCTTGTGAACTTCGATGATTTCATATGATGACTGAAAAACTGACAAAGAGCTACTGTAAATGTGGCTGGAACCTGTGGAAATTCCACGGAAGGAATGGACTGTTTTTCAGTGATATCTCAGACTCGTATCATACATACGTAATGTGAAAATATATTTGAAGTCAGACAGCAAATCTTCTACTTTTAACCTACGAGCAGTAACTGGTTATAAAATTCAAGGTAACTCCTGTTGTTCTCTCCAGAGATCGTATCTGGGCTACCATAATTTTACCTATCTAATACTGAAAGCGTAACGGTCAAATTTTCGGAAGAAAAATGGAAGAAAGGTATTGAGAGACGAAAGACTTCTTACTTAGATAGTACCAGAAGTAATATTATTGTTACTATCAATACTATGCAACATTACGCCACGGGTGATTATTATTGGCAATACGCAATCTGTTCTCTTCCTGAGGACATATATATATATAGAACACACAATACAAGACTGTCCACGTCGATGAAATCGTTTCCCTTCGATATAGCGACCTGAAACCAAAATAAACTGATCTTGAAAGCGCAAGGTAAGCATCTATTGTAAAGAAGTGCGCATAAAGGAGTAATGGCCAATAGTAAATTGTAAAGTTTACTTCAGTCAATTTTTGTTCATTTTGGTGTTCTAAGATCTAATTATAATTATCGTCCTCAATAGAACTTGTGTTTTTTGCAAATGAACACACTTCTTGCATCACCAAGAATAGTTTACTTCGTGTGTGAGGTCGCTCTGTGAACATAAAAAAGATTTTATCGAAATTAAATCAATTTAAAATGAGCACAACTAGCAAGTTTGAGTAGGCATTCAAGTATCCTGTTCTCTATGATAACTAGAGCCCGGATTTCTAGTCCTAAAAAGTGGTCAAAATAGCGCTAAAAATCTAGTCAAAATAGCACTTGAAAAAGTTGTTATTGGAGGTATTATAACAAAATAGTTTCTATTTCTAGCAAAATAGTTTTTATTTCTTGTAAAATAGTTCTTATTAGTGGCAAAATAGCACGTAAAACATTGCAAGTTTTTGCTAAAACTTAGCAGTTTTCATTCATTTGTAGCTATAAAAAACTGAGAGGAAGTTAGTATTTTAATCAGAAACCATGTTTTCTTTTCACTCAACCTATGCGCATATTGCATGAACAGGAAGTTACATAGCTGTGAGCTTTCTTTATAGTGCTCAGTTTTGTAGTATATATAAATGAAATAAAACAACTTTAATTACATTTAACAACTAACGTAACCTAACGTAACCCTAAATTACCTCACGTCAGGGCCAGGTCAGGGTAACGTCAGGTTAGGTCAGGTTATTCACTAAAAGAACTCTCCTGCCTGCGCATAGGGTCAATGGAGCTCATACCCTCAATACCAGTCAAACGAAAATAATGACAATACTGAAGGCTTGAATCCTATAGGACTCTAGTATATAGAGTGATGTATTGTAATAGGAAAGTGGCTAAATGCTCGGTTCCTAGATAACTCCAGTGCTGGACTGTTCTAGGAGCTTACCAAATAATTTAGTATTTTAAATTAAATAGGAAAAAATTCATACCGTCATAATGTCTCATAAATACAGTGCTTCTACAGATAACATGAACTAAGTGCATAATGCATACTTGTCCTACCTTCATGACTGGCTTTGTGTCTGGTCAAAATACCGTTTATAGTACAGCAGCATATTTTGCAATAAATGTAATTTTTTATTTGTATTAATACCCGTAATAGCAATCCACTATATATGTAATAAAACACAGTTGTTGGTCGCTTGCTTGCACCCTTGCTCCAATGTTGGTCCGTCTTTCCGTCACGCAGTTAAGAGTTTAATAGGAGAAAATTCATGTACTGAAAAAGAAGTAGAGATACTATACAATTTCAGCGCTTGGGGTACCGTTGACAAATATAGCTCTGGATCTCCAGCCTATGGATCCCGGGCTCTGGATCCCCAGCCTCTGGATTCCCGCTTCCATTGCTGAATGATACCGTAGTAGTTGAATCATCACGCGGAGCACAAGCCTTTTTATATTGAACTAGTGGCCCGGGCCGTCATTATAAATGACGGTAGAAAATTAGCACCTCAGGAAAACCCCCGCTGTCTCCTGTGCTTATTACTGTTCAGAGGCTTCTTGAATGAAAATTCAGCATTCTGCCAAAAAAATTGGATATGTATATATTGTGCGACACCCGTATCCAAGATGCCGTCTTCGGCACCTGAACATGTCCAGACAGGATCGTGCAGGCGAGCTCAGGTCCCTCAGTTGGAGCGCCCAAGTGCGACCTCCGTATCCAAGATACCGTCTTCTACACCTGAATTTTCTCCTATTTTATTCCCATAGAGCGTGACAGGAAAGATATAAATATAGTTATAAATAAATAAAAACACGACGTGAATTATTATATAGTACTGATTTACATCGCAGGCAAATTTCGACGCTGGAGGTTCAACAATCAGTTGGTATCCACTATACTGTGAGCCCTGGACATTTCCAGTGAATTCTTTTGACTGAACTATTGTTTTCTTAGTGCCGCTTAACGCTTGATCAATTCCAAGCTGATATTAACACCTTATCTTGCAGGGGGGATATGGGGATATTTTGCTATCGCAAAATTCATGGTTGTACAGCTTGCGTTTCACTAATGGAAGATCAGACCTGCAGGGATGAGACCGACCTATAATAGAGCAAAACCTATATTGGGAAGCGGAACAATAAACAGCTGTATCACAATATTTTTGCCTTCATTTTTGACGGCTGGGACCTCTAGTAATCGAATATGTGCTAGAAATCCGGGCTCTAATGATAAGGAGTAACCCCTATTTTAGTCCAATTTATTTCACAAGGTAACAACAGTTAACGTTATTAATAAATAGTTCTAGCGCTGTTTCCACTCTTCGAAAATTCCCCTTCCAGTTATGATCTAAAATTCAGAACTGTTTCCTCGATTTAAAGCTACAAACCCGGTTTCGCCCAATTCTTTGGCTACAACGGATGACTAAAAACTAAGGGAGACATTGTAGCTAAGGAGAAAACTAGAAAAAACACAGTCGGAAGCTAAGCTTCAGGCGATGTGTTTGCAGCTTAGAGGAAATATTCTACTGCTGGCAGTTGCTGCCTGCCGTTGTGGCAGTCCACCCGGCTGACTGGCTGGGTGGCAGCCAGTTTTACGGAGCAGTTAAATAGCCCGCTCCACAGCAGTACCAGCCAGCTCGCGGAATCTGCTAGTAAAATCTTGGACCAAATTTTTACACTGAGAAAAAAAGTGACGTTCAAGACGCGACGCATATTCAAGGGGATTGATTGATAAAATACCAGTGCTTATTAATCGCCTTCTCTGAAGAATTCAAGATCTTAAATTTTGTTGACGTGGACAGTACATGTAGCTAAGACAGTTGAAGAAGAGCATAAGCCTGATGCCTCGCGCCTTCTCCCCCTCCTGCTAAGAGCCAGAATGGCAGGCAAGAAGGCATACAGGCTCCGGTCGGTAGGAATTAGTGAACGTGCGCGCTCCAGTAGAATATCTACTCCAACGTTTGCAGCGGCTGCTAAAACGCAAATAAAGAATTCTGCAAACAGCGGTTACGTTTACATCAGCAGCCTGAACAGTTGCTATAGCCATGTGGCACGTCTATGAAGAGTTTCAGGATTTTTATTATTTATTTACATTAGTAATTAAATTTAGGTTTGTGCTTTTGGTTGTACATAATTATGCTATCGCTGGGAACACTGTACATTCGCAGGCTCGCTCAACTTATGAGCGGACGTTCATCTCGCACGTCATCCCGTTTATGCAGTGAAATCGGTTTTCGAGGTACCCATGAGAAGCCCTGAAGTTGAACTAAGGTCGATCGAGCCAAGCGTGAGCTCAAGAAAATTATAAAACAAAGAAAAAAGTACAGTATGGACATTTGTGAAAGAGGAAATTGGGACGGAGTGGAGGTGAGGAGCTGCAACAGTGAAAAAGTGTAGAAAATATATAGATGAAGCCTAGCAAATCAGCGGAAAAGAAATGAAGCAGTGGCTGGTGGTGCAAGGGCGTTGTACAAAGTATATAAGAAATAATCACACTGGAGCAATTGCTGCAATAATACGGAACTATTGACATTATGAGTAACACAGGATGAGGTGTTGGGCAGTGAAACTAATCGTCAAGAAAAGTAATGAGGGTTGAAACATGAAGCACGGAAATGAATAAAATGTTGGTTGGGGAAATGATTCAGAAGAAAACTGGAGGTCTCTTGGAAACTCAAAGACAGCAACGCTATAGCATAACTTCACTCAAGAACACTGTGACAGGCACTGAGCACGAAGAGTCATTATTGCGGTGAGTGGATCATGGCTCGCTTGCCTCACACAGAAAGTTAGCGACACTGTTGCCAAGACAGCCACGCCTTCACTTTGCTACAATGGCAGTAGGGTATGTAAGCAGATTGTGAGTGTAAATAAACTTTGATGAAAATAAAGTATGGCAGACGTACCGGAACATATAGAAACGAGAAAGTAATTGGGGTTATTTAATGTAGAGCGCAGGCGGTAGTTTGACCCACGGCATGCAAGGGAAGCGTGCTGAGGGTAGAGGACACATGTGCTTGAAGGGACCAAGTGGCAAGGGGACGAGTAGAAAGGGCAGAAGGAGGTGGTCCGGGGACTGTATTAGTAGCCGGGGGGAGCGTGAGACCATAAGAGGAACAAGGGATAGACTTTGACGGCCGAGGACGTGCAAGGGGTGAAGTATGGGTAGGGGACGAAAAAATGGACTGGGGACAGCATCACACGAAAAGAGGACGTGCAGAGGCATGCAAGAAAGCACAGGGGGCGCAGGGGACGAAAAGAGGGGACTGGAAACAGCATTCGACAGTCGGGGGGACGTATATAGGAGCGGAGCAGGCGCAGGGGACGAGAAGAGGGGACAGGGGACAGCATTAAACAGCCAGGGGGACGTGCAGAGGGGTGTAGGGAGCACAGGGGGCGCAGGGGGGACCAAAGCTTTTATGTTACCCCTGCCTGGACGACACTGATTACTGCTGGAGCGCTGGGGCGAGGACGGCGCACGGTAGAGAGCCTCGCAAGGCTCGGTGGAATGGCACCCCGTGCGCCATTGGGGAAATGACGCACACCCCCACAGAGGGGCAGAGGGGGCGAGGGGGCGCCGTGCCCGGGGACATGACACGAGAAGTGGGGAGATTGCGTGGTGGAAGAAAAAAAGTCGGAGTGTGCCTCGGCGAAGTGGAGATGTGGGGCATGTGAAGTGAGTGGCTAAATGGAATGAATGAGAGGGAAGGGAGTGTGAAGGAGTGAGGAGAAGAGAAAATGAAGTGTAAAAATGGAGGATGTAGGAGTGATAGAGGGGAGGAGGGCATGTGTGAAGTGAAGGGAAATAGGAGTGCAAAAATAGAAAGAAAGAAGGAAAAAGGAGTGTGAAGGAGTGAGGTGAAGAAAAATGGGAGTGTAGAAATAGATGGAAGAGTGTTGGAGAGGAGAAGGGAATGGAAATGGATGATGTGATGAGAAAAAGGAGTGCACAAGCGGAGAGAATAAGAAATGGATTGAAGGAAAGTGGATATGAACAGTGAAGTGAAGTGATGTGAAAAGGCAGTGCAATAATGGATAAAATGAGGAGTGAATGGCAGGAAGAAAAAAAAGTAAGCAAATGCAGTGAAGTTGAATTAATGTAAGGCAACTAATAAAGTCAAGTACTGAATACTTAAAACGAATGTGTATCCGCAGCCCTCATGAAGAGGAGTAAATGTAAGTAGAGCATAAAAAAGGGTATGGAGATTGCGGCCGCACTCGAGATAGGGCAAGTGGAAGATCATGTGTGGATATCCTGCTGACCTCCGGCCATTTTTGATGCAAATTCCTTCGTTTCACATTTCTTCAGAGGCGTTCAAACGGCAGCCGTTTGGTCTCCTTGCGTGGTCCTCAGAGTCCTAACGATGCGCTGAGTCCTCGTAAATACAACTGTGCTGTGGTGGCTTAGTGGTAGAGTGGCGGCGAGGTAAGCTGTAAGTCCCCAGTTCCAGGCCCTGGTTTTGCACACGGCAATAGCTCATAGACGGCAGCAGCGTGAATCCTGCCTGCTCTCAGGATGTGGGCCTGTTGGTCCGTCTACTGCCAGCTAACTAATCTTAAATACCCAGTTTTGCAATTGTAGCTAGTAAAATTAAAGATATTCCTTCAAACCTGGGGTGAGTTACAGCTCGATTAAACCGACACGGCTACGCAATCGGACGCTGAGTTTCTGTGAAAAACCGTTCAACCGTTTGTTTGTTTGCCTATTATTTCTTAGTACCATAACTTAAAAAGTTATGGACGGATTTTTATGAAATTTACATGAATTGTTTGGTATGTTACGAAGAGTTAATGACCAAATTTTTGTGATGATGTGTCAGTTCATTCGTTTGTTTGTCGCTGTGTTTGATTTCATTTTTGTTAGCACAGTAACCCAAAAAAAGTTTTCAATGGATCTTTATAAAATTTACAGGAATTGTAAGTAATGTTGAAAAACATAAATGATAGAATTTGATGATGATTGGTAGGTCCGGTTGTGTGTCTGACCTATGTTTGTTGTAATGTTTGTAAGCAGCAAAAGTTATGAATGGATGATCAAAAAACTACAGAAACTGTTAATACCATCAAAAGGCACGAATCATTAGATTTTGGTGTTGATACGAACAAAATAATGGTTTGAGAACCAGTATGAATTTTTTGCTTCCGTTGCCTAGCTTGGCGGAGGTATGCACTCTCAAAGTGCTATCAAGTTTATATCATGTACTCGTCGTAGTCACGATACCAATGTTATGTTGATATTTCGAGTGGCACAGAATCTTTATTGAATTTTTAAATGGTTGAGAAAATTACTGTTCCATTGCAAGAACAATGCTAGGTAGATGACGTAACAGTAGTCTCGAAGACGAAACATGGTACACTCAGAAGTTGTTCGTCTCTGTCTTTCGCTTGTGTTTTTCTTCTTCGTATGTGTTGATAAATTGGTGACTTTATCGCATTCGCCCGTCCCTGTGGAAGCCTAACGTCTAAGGGACGTCCAGTCCCACAAATGTGACGTATCATGTTGCCCAATCCCACAAAAGCGACGTCATCATGTCGTCCAATAGCACAAGAGTGACGTCATTGTGTCGTCCAATAGCGCAAAAGAGACGTCATCATGTCCTCCAATAGCGCAAGAGTGACGTCATCGTGAAGTTTAGTCGAACATGCGCGACGTCATCACTCAGTCAAATTTCGAAATAGTGACGTCTCCGTAATAACTCTACATTCTGCAAAGCCTTCGGAATAACTTCACATCGCTTTTCTAAAGGAACTCTTCTTACTCTCCCAACCTTATTACCCTTTTGTTAAGGTGGACCACCGAATCCTAATGTTAAAACTTCCCCTTGTGATTATCCATAGAAAAGGTCTTCGGTGGCTTGAACTATTTCTGTTTCATAGAACTGAAAGTGTAAGCTTCAACAACAGAGCGCCTTCAAGACAACCGGTACTCAGTGGAGTGCCACGAGGCACCGTGCTTGGGCCTGTACTCTTTCTTATCATGATCAGTGATATGGGGTATGGATGCAACTACGCACTCTCATCGTCACTTGCCAAAGACTCACGAAAATTGTATAGCTGCTGCACAGTTAGTGGGAGACGTGCTCCATATCCAACGAGATTTGGGAAGTATTTGCCAGTGATTGGTAAAAAATAATATGACTTTCAATGAAACTATATTCAAGCCGCATAGATAAGGAAAAAGTTCGATATTCTTCAAGTCAACAACATATATCACTAGTGATGGGTAAAAATATTGAAAAAAAGATACTTTCAAGAGACCTTGGAGTCAGAAAGCTAAACTATACATTACCTTTAAAAAACGTTTTCGCTGTGGGAAAGAAATGGAGTGGATGGGCTTTACGAATTTTCTCGTCACGTGAAGTTGAGGTGATGCTTACCATACCGAAACAATTAATTTTGCCATGAATAAAGTATTGTTTGCCACTTTGCGTTTTGAGTACGAGAAAAGCTGGAACAACTTGAAGCGACTCAAAGAAAGGTGGTTCACTTCCAAAATTCGACGCTTGAAAAGACAACCACAACCGATTTACCTGTCTCTAATTGTATGCAATGCAAGAAAGATACGGACGGTTCGCAAACATATATGTTTGGAAAATTCTGGGGCGTATCATTGCGAATGTAAATTAACGGATTGTCGCTAGACACTCAAAACGGACTAAAAGGTCTTTTGCTGTACGCATTCCATGCAGAGATGGTGGCAAACCCGTGGCGACAAAATATCCTCATAGCTTCACTGTACCGGAAGCAGGACTGTTTAACAAAATGCCCCGGCACACTCAAAAAGCCACTGATATGAAAGTTATAGAATTCAAAAATTTGCTGGATTCTCATTTGAAGAGAATACCAGATACACCAGCGATCAGTGGTCATGTGTATTGAGGAGATATTTAGATCCTGGCTCTCCCTTTGGTTGCTAGTTGCGATCCAAAAGAAGAAACCCCGCATCGTGATTCCAAGCACGTGAGGAGATTTTGAAGAGTGTCACCTGGAATTCGTCCGAAGACGCAGAGGGTACCCAAGGTACCTTCAGTGTACCCAGGGCCTTCCCTGGGGAGCTGGCGGCGAGATAGGCACGGCTGCAACCGTTCTAATCAACCTCTTGGAGTAACCCTTCATCTGTGGGTTGGATAACGCTGAGCATCAAAGCAAGAAAGTAAAACTCATTCACTATAAAAAAGAAATAGCTTGTGGCTAAGCTATAATATTAATAGCGTTGTTCTTTCGTTCGTTCGTTCCTTCGTGTGTTACGCTCTTCAATAATAGTAGATAGGAGAAAATTCAACTTGTATGAAGATCTGATTTCCGCTGGAGGAAGTTCAACCACACCAGTTTTCTTTCAGCACGCACTTGAAAAAAATTGCAGTCAGTTGCGAAGCAAAAACATGAAGTTCATTGTGCACGTATCATACATACCACGATACCAAATTTAATTTCTCGTAATATTCACATTGCTGGGGTTGCTTAACGATCCAAACATGGGAAAATCTAATCGTAGCCATAATACGGTTCAAACGAAGCTGTTCTAAACTGCGTTTTTCAAGTGCAAGTGCGATGTTCAGAGAAGTGACGTAAACTTTTAAGTACTTGAATGGCTTTAACGACGTACCTATAACGGGACTCTTTGAAAAAGACCCCAATGATCGCTTGCGAAACAACGGTCAAAAACTCAAGTATAAAGCTCGACGAACCACCTTAAGTCAGCAGTTCTTTCCCTATTTCATAGTCAGCATTTGGAATAGACTCCCTTCCGACGTTGTTGGTGCGGAGTCAGTCAACTCGTTTAAAAAGCGTCTTGACATACATTGGGACAGACATCCTCCACAGCTAAGAACTCCTTCTCCACGCGTCGCAAGCCCTTAACGACCAAAGCTTCCCAGGCCATTTTAAGCTGACTTCTTCTCACTTCCGCTCCATCTATAAATTTAAGCTCCGCATATCAGCGGCTATCAATCCTGCTTGCGGGCATTCATGACCATCGCTTCTCCCTCTTCTTTTTTTGTTTTCCCCATCTTTTTTCTCTTTCGTCTTCCATTTTTTCTCCTTTCGTTTCTCCATTCCTCTACATCCTACTAACATAATGGCAATACCTCATAGAGGGCCGGGGTGTAAGTCCCAGTGTCTCTTTGGGAGTGGGCCTTTTGCTTTGTCTACTGCCTCCTATCTAATCTAATCTAAAACTTGCTTTCAGCGACATGAATCAATTTTTTTATAAGGGCTGAGTGTTGTACTACAGTGAGTGTTGTACTACAGTATGTTGGCAGGCTATCGCACATCAATTGTAAAGAAGCCACGGGTCCCGCAGTAGAACTGAAATCATCAAATACACCGATAAAAATGGAAACGTTAAAAATATGAAAGTTAAATAAGGTTATCTTCAGACAATGAGAAACAAAGGATAGAGAAGGCGTGTAAATATAGAAGAAAAGCAAGAAGCAAAGTACCTCCTAAAAGCGAGATCGCTATATTTGCATATGCTGTCTTTATATCTCTATCATGATATACAGGGGCGAAAATTTTGCTGGTAAAATATCTGCGAGATCCACCAGTGATACAGGGCATGTCTAGATATCTTGTGCATGTACAGGGGCGCGGGCACGCCTACGTAAAAGTTGCATTACCACGCAAATCTGTATCTGATTGGACATGGCGATGCCACTAAAAAGAATATCTAAGGTTTGAGTCGTTTCTGGCAGATTGTACGTTATAACAAGCAGCAATAGCCAAGCTTTGGGAATAAGTACGTCCTACTTTTGAGTTAGTTTGAAGTTGCAATGATGCATATTTTCAGCGTGACTTTCAAGCGCTATTAGTAGTAGTCACGGCAGCATGACGGCCAAAGCGAACAGTTAAGTGGCTGAGCAATTATTACGATAGTGTGCCCACACTATTAGGGATGGACTTGCAACGAGTTGGAACACCGAAGCGCATGATAACGGTTGAATCTATTAAGATACATCGATGCCAAAATGTATGTACGGTTGTGAATTGAAACTCAATAGTAATTCAAAGACAGTCTAAAGTAAGCACGTGGCCTTCGCTGTAGTGGAATAGCTGCGGCGGCTCGGGGTTTAAGCATTTTTTTTTAATACAATAATATTAGATAAGTCAAAGCTGCATACACAGCAGCACAAGGGGAAGGATAGGGAGCAACGTTGCCACGTTTCGACTCTCGTGTGCAAGGCACTTGAGGTTTGACGTAGTTCGTTAGGATTAAGGAACAGGCGCTATTTATCGGTAAGTTAGGTTGAGAAGCTGCATTAGGTCGAACTAAAGTGAGTTATAATATCGTAGGTCAGGATTGGTTCATTATAAAAAGTGAGGACATTAACTAACCGATCGTGGAATTTCCACTGGTCCCGCTAGTATACATTTAAATATTTCGAATTCCATTGTGCTCATGAAAACTTCGACAAGACAGGGATTTTTTATTTGTCTAGGCTTTCAGCATGAATTTATTCCAGCCGTCGTGAGGGAAAAATGGATGTAGCTCCTAAACATTACGTATTTTCCGGACTCAAATTTAATCGGTTTGTATTTACCGAATAAAATTCGAGAAAATGTAGCGAATCGCACGTCCAAAATTAAATTTTTTGCCAATTTGTAACTAACCTGATTAGATTACTTTTAATCTCAGTGTGTGAATCGCACACGCCCAGGACTAAGAATGCAACACAGGATTATAGGAGGCACAAAATACAGCAATGCGATAAGTATTCTGGAAGAAAACAACGCTGTGGGAGCAAAATTTGCTAACTTTTTTATCCCCAATCAAATTTTATTTTTATCTGAAGACACGAAGCTAACTCTTTTATGGTTGCAAGATGTAAAAAAAAGAAAAATTCTGGTCCAAAAGGAGTTACTAGAACTGGAC
Source organism: Parhyale hawaiensis (assembly GCA_001587735.2). Lineage (NCBI taxonomy): Eukaryota > Metazoa > Arthropoda > Malacostraca > Amphipoda > Hyalidae > Parhyale > Parhyale hawaiensis. The sequence continues at coordinate 195,308 of LQNS02277217.1, read as the reverse complement.
TAAATAAAGAGTATTTACGTCTGTTGCAGCTCAATATCTGTCGTCTCTAGCTCACCGTTGCCCACCAAGGCCGTCAACATCGTCCCTGTCGCGTCCCTCCCTATTTATCTCCTTTTTCTTCTTCTCTTCTACTTCAGTCCTACATTTTTTCTAGGACCAGGCCTAAGCTTCGCTTAACGGAGGAGTTGTTTATATGTTTTTTTTTATTGATAGGGCTTTTTAAAAGTATATTTTAGTATCATTTAATATTCAATTTCCACATATCAGTTCGGGATTGCGGTGTTTCTGAGCAGATCTCTCAAACCTTATTTGATTCTTCCTGTTCTTTTTGGAGAACAGCGCAGTAGTCATGGGTACACCTGTTCCAGGTACAGATGGTACGGCTGGTCAGGGTGCTGGGAGTGCTGCCGGCCGCTCTACAGTGTAGCCAGTGCAGCTGGTGAGAGATACTGCGGCGCAGCTGGCCAGTGGTACCGTGTGCCTCAAACACAAATCAAATTGTACAAATGGTTTCAGGTACAGGTTGTACAGTCGGTTGCTTGAATAGGTGGAAAAGGTAATGACGGATATAGGTATGTGGTACATCTGGTTACTATAGCACAGCTGCCAAGTTGGTACGAATACAGCTGGTACAGTTGGCTGCGATTACGGCTAGTGAAGCTGGTCACGAGAAAAGCTGGTAAAATATCACGGAAACAGGTGGTACAGCTGGTCAAAAGTACAATTGGTTAGGGTGCAAGTGGTACAGCTGGCCACGGGTACACGAGGCTGATAAAGTAACTCACTCACAAGCACAGTACCACAACTGCTCCGTTTCTGTAGACTACAGTATACCAACAAGTAACCATTTGAACTAAAAGTCCTCCTAGATTACTGCATGCTATATGTAGCTGTATTAACTATACTTTAGCTGCTACAGCTATCATCTCTTGGCGGTAATGATGTGTGCACCTGTATAGACGATGCTGTTACGTCTGTCTTGGCCTGAACTGTTACACCGGCCCGTGACCAGCTAGAGTCGCTGTGGTTCAAATCAAAGAAATGGCTGCTCCCTGCAATAGAAACACTTCTTCCTGCCAAAATGATAACAGTTATAACTAGAGTAATTATAATACTTATAATAACAATAATTGTTTCGTAACGAAATAATAACTAGAGAGCATTCTGAGAACGCATACTTCCGCCAAGCAAGTTAGCCGTAAAGCAAAGTTCGAATTGGGTATGAAGCTTTGATTTTCCTTGTATCAACACCAAAAGCTAATCATTTGTGTCTTCCAATTTTATTAACAGCTTCTGTAATTTTCAGGAGATCCGTTCACAACTTTTTTAGCTATGCTGCAAACAAACTTTTATGACAAACATAAGGCAAAGACGCAAACAGACCAACCGATCATCACCAAAATATAATCATTTTTGCCTTTTACCATTTCTAACAAGTGCTGTAAATTTCATAAAGATCCGTCCATTACTTATTGAGTTATTGCGCTAACGAGCATAAAGTCAAACAAATCGACAAACAAACGAACAAGCAGGTCATCACAAAAATTTGGTGATTTATTATTTGTAATACACCTAAAAACTCCCGTAAATTTCTTGAAAATAAAATCCATCCCTAACTTTTTTTGAGTTACTGTGCTAAGAAAAAATAGGCAGACAAAAAAGCAGTTCAACGGATTTTCACCAAAAGTTAAACATCTGTTCCTATTAACATGCCTAACAATTCCTGTAAATTTCGCAAGGATCCGTTCTTAACTTTTTGAGTAATCTTGGTGACAGACAAAGAAACAGGCAGACAAACACTGCAAAAACATAACCTCCTTGGCGGAAGTAATAATACGCATTACACGATAAACATAGTTGGAGGGATAATTTAACAGTCACGTTAACCCAAGGTGAACTAAAGCAAAGGATTTCTATGGAAGTTACTTCTCTGATGCCATTACCCTTCCTATGACCCCTTCACATGCGTCCCTCCACGCATGCTGTCTCTCCTCGCCCTCCTCCCTGGTCCTCGTCTTTCTCAACCGCCTGACCTCTGCCACCGGGCCTCGCGTGTGCAGGTCCTACGCGACCTACGTGGCGACCTGTCCCACCCACGCGATTGTCCCACGCTATTGTCCCACCCACGTGATTGTCCCACGCTATTGTCCCACCCACGTGATTGTCCCACGCTATTGTCCCACCCACGTGATTGTCCCACGCTATTGTCCCACCCACGTGATTGTCTTACTCAGTAGTCCTATCCATGCAATTGTTTCACTCATGTGTCCCACCAATTGCCCCACACAATTGTCTCACTCAATTGTCTCACTAGTTGTCCAGCGCCATTGTCCCACCCGCGCGATTGTCTTCGGGGAGGGGCGAGATTATTCAACAAAATGCCACGTCACATCCGAAATTTCACCGGTACAGAGACTGCGAAATTTAAAAACTTACTGAACGCATACCTACTGAAAGTGCCAGATAAACCTGTTGTAAGCGGCTACGTGATGACACCCCTATTGAGCGACAATCGGTAGGGCGACCAGTGCCTGACGTCGTAGTGGAGACGCGTTCTACGGTTGCGTGCATAACGCCACCTGGACCTCGTCCGAAGTATCATCAAAGTAATCAAGGTAAGGTAACTGTCACACTCACGTCACTGTTGATTGTCCCATCAATTGTCCCTTAAGTAATTGTCTAGTCCCGTGATGGTCGCACTCAATTATCCCAATAGGGCGATTGTCCCCCGCAGGTCAGCACGTGACGGCTCCCACCGCACGTAACAATAATACCATTCTCGCTAAAGGCGCTAACTACTGACACAGTTCTGTTGAGGTAAGTTTTTCCTCTTAGTATTAATTTGCTTTGAATTTCAGTCACAAGCATTGCATCTGCCATTTTGGATTGTGTTACCAGTGTTATTTGCAAGCCGACATCATTACACTTGAGATCCTGACACATTGCGAAACCGATGGTCGCGACTGAAGTTCCGGATAAGTTGAAACTAATAGTAGTAGCTTCTATCTACCCAATAGTGCTAACTGATGATACCTAAAACATCGGGAAATTTTCGTAAGGTTGAAGCTATTTGGGAGGGGACCTGGATGGTCCTGTGGGCAGTGAAGGGCTAGTTACCCCACGAGGAGGACCAACGCGGACACGCCCTACGGTTACGTTTGCCCACGTTGTATCCCCCAAGAGACTAGTGGCTATAGGCATTTCGGCCCGTTGTGCACGCGATAATGTACTCGCGTATGAAACCCTCGCATACCCCTTCTCTGTTAACCCCGCGATCCACCTCGCCGCCACGTGGAGAGTCCACGCGGAACGTAAATACAAAACTCCTTCTCTGCAAAACCCCACAACCTATCCGTCCCACATGGAGTCCCCGTGATAGCACTCATAGAACAATTTCTGTCTGGGAATGGTAGGAAGTCTGCCTCAAAGTTTTTCTTAAGTAAGATTCGGTAGAAGTAGACTAGTAGGTAAGGATAGGTTCAGATCAGCTAAAATAGGTGCCTAACCTAACTTATATGCGTATATACTGGAGCAGAATCTCGCGTAGGCCAAATACTATAGTGCTAATACCAGTTCTTGTCAAGCTCTAGTTAACTCAGAAAGGGGTATGCCTATAGTTACAATTTGAAACATAAATTTAAGGAGAAATTTAGTTACAGTTACCTTAAGAAGGCAACTATAAGACTATCCTCCCCCTAAATTGAGGGTCCCCTGCACCTATTCCACCTTTTCTTCTTCTACGTCTACTACGCATCCTCCCAGTACCCATCACAGAACTTCCATACGCTTGAGCAGCTTCAATTGCGAATTAGCTTCTAGGGCGGTGTAAAACTTTGCTTGGGGAGGAGAGTAGAGTCCACGCGATAGAGGCCACTCGCTCGCACGCGATGAGGGCGACCACGACCACTATCGCCTATGCACAGGTCGCCGGGGTGCGTCAGCGCGTGTCCGTCCAAGTACAACATGTTCAGTGCCTAGCCTTGTCTGTTCGTAGGCGTGCCCGACAAGCCGAAACATGCTCAGCTGGCTCGCTCCAACACCGACGCATCCGTGTACCAGAGAGAGAAAGATAGAGAAGCAAAGTGCAGGAGAGACCAACTCTTGGCCAGCATCCCTGCAATGGTCCGCGAGCGTAGCGGAGTCCTGCCATACTGAAGGTAGATGTGTAGATAAATGTCTCGTAATGGAGAAAATATGAAGTCGTGGGCAGGAAGTAGAAGGACGAGTCTCCAGAGCAGGAGATGGAAATTTTGTAGTAAAGTTTACAGTTTTAGGGTGGGAGGTAGAATATGTAGGTGTAGTTAAGTCTCAACTGTCTGCGGGATACAATGCTGCGATATTGAAGTTTCCAGGGTAGCAGATACAAGAATCCTAGTCTCCAGTCCAGAAGGTAGATGTAGTAAAGTTTCCAGCGCAGGAGGTAGAGGCACAAAAAGAGATTTTGTATTAAAGTCTTCCGAGTACGTGAAAGAAACATAGAAGTCTCCAATGCATAAAGTAGAAGTATTAAAGTGTCCAGTGCAGGAGGTACAAATATTAAAATCTCCAGCGCATGAAGTAAAAATATTAAAATCTCCAGTACAGAAAGTAGAAGTATTAATGTCTCCAGTGCAGGAAGTACAAATATTCAAATCTCCAGTACAGAAAGTAGAAGTATTAATGTCTCCAGTGCAGGAAGTACAAATATTAAAATCTCCAGTGCAGGAAGTACAAATGTTAAAATCACCAGTGCTGGAAGTAAAAATATTAATGTCTCCAGTGCAGGAAGTAGAAGTATTAATGTCTCCAGTGCAGGAAGTACAAATATTAAAATCTCCAGTGCAGGAAGTACAAATGTTAAAATCACCAGTGCTGGAAGTAAAAATATTAATGTCTCTAGTGCAGGAAGTAGAAGTATTAATGTCTCCAGTGCAGGAAGTACAAATATTAAAATATCCAGTGCAGGAAGTACAAATGTTAAAATCACCAGTGCTGGAAGTAAAAATATTAATGTCTCCAGTGCAGGAAGTAGAAGTAGTAGCGTCTCCGGCCAGTGCAGGAAGCTAAACTGTTATTGTTCAGTGCAGAAGCAGCAATTGAAGCCCACTGCACGAAGTAGAAGCGTTGGCGGTTGATATACGTAGTATGTATATACATAAAATTAAATCCCGCTCGGAGGCGTTCAGCCTGCTAGGTCATACACGATTATTCTTTCCTGAAAGATCATCCACACCTTACATTCACAACGATAAGCCACGCACTGAGCGCTACGCAACACTGGGCAGACAGATGCTGACACACAGACACATATCAGCGCACGCACTGTTCCCAATATAGCCAAATTTGCAATAAGTTTTAAATACAAATACCTTTGAGTATTAAGTAAAACATCGTTGTAGGCACGTGCGCATGAACTGTTTCCAATACAAATTCGCTTGTAGCGGTCTGTACCCTTGATACCTATAATGATACTTCGGACGAGGCAGGTGACGTCATGCACGCCACCCATCTTGTGCAGAGGTGATGCTGCAGTCCGTGACCAGCGGGGTGGCTAACAGCGAGTTATCTCCACCGTTCACGTAGCTGCTTACAGCAGGTTTATCGGGCACTCTCAGTAAGCATGGGTCATGTGTCTAAATTTCGCAGTCTCTGTACCGGTGGTATTTCGAATGTGACGCGGCACTTTGTTGAATAATCTCGCTCCTCGGACCACGAAACTATTAGAATACTTTGTGGCTATCGCATCACCGCCAGTTTTGATCGGCATTCGCAATTCACAAATGCGACCAATACGGTTTGAGTGTCTGGCCTGTATTCACCCATTGACGTTGACAGTAATTCCTTCTAGAATTTTCCAAATATATATAATCGTAAAGCCCCAAATCTGCTTTGAATTGAGTACATTTAAAGTTGAGCAAGTCTTTCGTGATAGTTTAAATCATTTATGCCTCGGATTTCGGCAGTGAACGATCTCTGGATAGCCTCGAGGCGCTCTAAGTCTTGCCGTTGGCTTGGCATCCAGAGGTGAACAGTATTCAATCCATGGCAGCATCAGTTGTTTCCATAAGGTGAGCGTTGTGTCTACTTCTCGTGAAGAGAAAGTTCGAAGCACCCATCTGTTCCCTTTCTTTCCTATGGTAACAACTCGAGCCACATGATCTTCAAAAGTGGCATAATCTTGTATTCTCACACCAAGATCCCTTATAATTTGCTTTCTCTCAGTTTCGCTCCCATCTCTCGTCGTGTAGGACGTAGATTCAGTCAGGAGGAATTTTTTTCCGTGTCGTAAAAGTTCAAATTTTGATTCGTTGAAGGTCATGTTAACCGATGTCCAGTGAAAGATGTTAGTTAGATCTAGTTGCACATTCTGTACGTCTACCATTGATTGTACTGCTGCTAATATCTGTGTGTCATCAGCGGACAATGAGGAAACGGCAAATTTGCATTGGTGCTCCATATCATTTACCATGAGGAAGAGTATTGGACCAAACACAGTACCTTGCAGGACTCCACTCAGTACCGACTGTAGTTTGGACACTTTGATATTTATAATTACACTTTGGGTTAAGTTTGTCAGGAAAGCTTCAATCCATCTAAGACATTTTCCACGGATGCCCATGTTGAACAGTGTCAGTAGCAGTATTCTATGGTCTACTTTATCGAATGCTTTGGCAAAATCTAAATATATTACGTCCCAATTTTGCCTTGGCATGGTAGATCGAAAATAGTCATAATGCTCAAGCAGCTGCGAAGTGGTTGAACGTTTGTGGTGAAAGCCATGTTGATTTGATGCAAGCAGGTAATTGCTTTCTATATGATGTACTAGGTATTTTCTGAACACCCTTTCAAACGTCTTCACTACGTGGCTAGTTAGGGAGATAGGTTTATAGTTGGCTGGATCTATGCTATTTCCAGCTTTAGGAATAGGTAAAATAATTGCGTGCTTGTTGGTGAGTGGCACTACTCCATCATCCATTGATTTTTGCCACATAAGGTAAAGGGGATAAGGGATGCTTAGCTTGTAGCTACATCTTAAAGATTTTTGCAGGCACATCATCTTGTCCCGCTGCACTGTACATCAATGGCTAATTCAAGGCTCGAAATCCGTTAGGTAGTTTGTAGTTAAATCAATTCTTGGGATTTCAGGATTTAGAATTTTGTCACTAAAGACTTTTTGATATTGACGGCTTAGTATTTCGCTCATTTCCTGGTCATCCTCAACAATAGATCCTGTATCATTCACNAGCGGCCCGATTTTCGATTTTATCGAGGAATGATGTGATGCATAGGCAAAAAAATATTTGCTACTGCTTTTTATTTTTCGATGGCTTTCTTTTCCTTTTCTTGCTTTTCTTTATCGAGTGATCTTGCAAGTTGCCGTTCTATCTCATCTAGCTTCTTTTTGCACTCGGATTTGCGTTGTAGCAACTTCGTTGATTGCTGGAATTTTGACAGTCCTTTACAGAACTTGTGGTGTCGACTTTTATTAATTTTTTTTTTTGCCGGACTAAGGTACTTCCTGCACTTTTCCAATAAAATGTTTTCAACTATCTCATGAATGCTTTCATTGTCTATTGAATTATTTAGAAGACCGTCCCAGTTTACTGAGTGTAAATACAGAAGTAGCAAGCTTCGAACATCAAGTAACATAGGCAATTGCAGCTTACAAAGTTGCAGACAATTTTGCTTGCAGTAAGCGGCACAATCTCCATTTACAATCAAGCGTCATAACTACCGACTTTTGTAAAAGTCTGGTTACGCTTCACTGTTTATGATCAGTTTCAGTAGTAAAAGTAATTCTTCGAAATAAAAACTCAAAATTTATTTTGTGATCAATTGTCACTAGCACTGAATAGTGGTAAGGTGCATGTGAGCCTTAATGGAAGCAAGTAGAATTGAGACATTGGCTCCCCTACACCAGGGGCCAACACTAGCCCGATATCACCATGGGGCTAAAAGTCAAATGAATGACTGTCCACAGAGTCGTAGATAGGAGAAGGACGGTGATGACCTCAAGGATCGACCTGCAGACATCTAAGTCGTTTATGGCAGTCGTTTTCTCGTATACCTTGCATTTTGACAGTGAACGAGCTTTGCCTAGCTTCAAGCTGTGCAATCTTTTTCTCTCACTCGGAAGCCCCCAAAGTGCAGACCAGAAGTCTACTCTCGAAAAAATTAAATGCTCCCAGAGAGTGAGCATTACCTATACTTCGCGTGACGAGAAAGTTCGTAAAATCCATCCGCTATATTTTTCCCCACAGCAATAATTCTATAGCTACATATGTTCTTCGAAGGTAACATTGTCTTGAATTCTCACACCAAAGCCTCTTAGAACTGTCTTTCTTTCAGTTTCATGGCCATCTCTAGGATTATATGTTGTGGACTTGAAGAGTACTTAATTTTTCCGTATTTAAATATCTCAAATTTCGTGTCATTAAAAGTAATATTATTTTTTCTGACCATAGCAGACGCTTTTCAAATCTCTGTGGACAGGCAGCAGATCATCCACGGATTGCACAGCAGCTAATATTCCTGTGTCGTCACCAAATGACGAAGGACTGCATAGCTGTATCCGTACCCTATGCCATTAAACATGATAAGAAAAAGTTTAGGCCCAAGTACTGTGCCACGTGGTACTCCACTGAATACAAGCTGTCTTGAAGACACTGTGTTGTTGTTGATAACATTTGAGTTCTGTGTGCTGGAAATGCTTCAAGCTACCGAGGACATATCCACGGATACTCACAAGGGAAAGGTTTGACATCAGGTTTCCGTGGTCAACCTGATAAAAGCCTGAGCAATATCTTAATGTATTACGTCCACATTCTTCCTTTGGCACAATGACTCTATTATGGAATCATAATATTCCAGCAGTTGCGAAGAAGTGGAACGTTTCTATTAACCAAGTTGTTTTGATGCGAGTAGGTCATTACACTATGGATGGTGTAGTATAAGAAGCCGACAGCGTAACGGGAAGACACACGAGGAACCAGCGTGAACAAGTGGCGTTATCAATGACGTCATATCGACGAGCAGCCTATGGGTATTTCAATTAATTTCGCCAGAAAAATCGTCCCCAATAGCAAATTTCAACTCTTAAACACATATTATCAATAGAAAATTGCTCTGGAGGCTAGTAAAAACTTTCACAGCTCCAGTAGCAAGACTAAGTTGGTATATATATGGCGCCCTAATGTAACTTCTTCTTTGAAGTGAAGCCTTATTTAAACTTCTTATTCAGTTGACAGTGCTCTTGACAAAACGTATTTAACTATAGCAAAGTTTTTTTCGACTTAAATCCATTCAACCTACCGCTCCTGAGTCCTCAGCTACTTGAGCTGCACACATACACAAACTGCGTTAAAATGGAAGTCGTCAAGTAGAGAAAGTATAAGCAATAACTGTTCGTTTGTGGTTTCTCTCGTATCAAAAATATAACTCTCCTCATATTTTTGATTAGGATTAAGAGCCCAACGTACAAAGGCCTGAGATCTGACCCTCAAATAGTTTGACTCGTCAGTGTGACGTCATTCAGCGACATGCGGTCACGGCTAAGATTTATTTTAGTCCCATCGAGTTCTCCCGTTACTATCTGTATTTCCAGGTGCTCTAGGTGTTTGGGTGCTCATGGAAAATCTCTTCGAACGTTTTCACTCTGTGGCTATAGTTGGTGGAACAGGACTAGTAAGCTGGATGCGTACTGTTTACAGTTTCAGGGAGTAATGATATGGTTGTATATTATTAAGTGTTCGGTATTACCCCATCACCCAATGACTTAGCTACGCCGCATAAGGCAAAAAATATAAAGAAATATTTAATTCAAACATTTTGAGGGTGTTTGCAAGAACATTATCTGGTATTGAAGCACTATTTCCCTCAGGTTCATGGATGGCCAATTTAGTGCCTAGTTTTGTGAATTTAAAGTCTGTCAAGTAGTTACCAGCTGCTTCTCGGCGTTACTGGTCTTTTTGCTAACAAGTTCCTGGTAGTTACGGCGAGTATTTCGCTCAACTCTTGACCATCTATCGTCGGTTTTGCAGATTACAAATAAGACACGCACCCGCACAACAAATCATCACAGCATAGGTAAGAAAGAGTTGATCTGTCTTCCTCGTAAGACCACCACTATCTGAAGTGTTGCTTATTGGTTGAGCTATAAGGGAAAATGTTAAATGTGGTGGTAAAATGCAGATCTGCTTTTAGGCCAGGCGTGCACCCCGGCGGCTTGGGGCTTCAACGAGCACTGGGCCAAATTCTGTCTCCTGAGGGCCTATGGAGCATAAGGATCGTACGGCCTGGTACACAGGTGAAGCATAGTCGGTTACACTGATATTACGGTCGGTTACACGATAGTACGACTGGTGTCGAGGATGGTAAGTAAGGTCGGGTACACCAATAGTACCACCGGTTACTTGGAGGGAGCGGTCGACTGCATGGCAAATAACAACATTAATAAGCTTTATTTACTACTCATGGAAACATTATAAGATTGAAATATCACAAGGCACACAAGACAATGTATCTTATTTTCTTCTAGGTTACAGACAAAGGACATGTCATAATGGTCTTACATTCTAGACCCCATTTAGGCCCCATTGCTTGGCCTCCGTCCGGCAACAGTATGCGCTGCCATCCTAGGAACATATTAGATCATTTGTAGCTAGGGACATTATGGATGGTTTTACTATCGAGGTGTTGGGTTTTCAATCATGTTTTTAAGCTCAAGGTGCACTTCCTGGTCTTGACTTTGAGACAATCAGTGTACTTTTGAACAAATAATAGATGTACTCTTTTAGACCTTGGCACATTCATTAATCTAAAAAATATGTCGTCATAAGCAGCGGGTAAACGTTCAATGGATTTCTTTTTAAAGTTACACCAAAGCGAGTTACCGTACAAGGGGTAGCAATAGGTGCGTAACAGCTGGCATTTGACTTGTTATAAATTCCATGGAGCTTTCGAGTTTGTTTCTCTATGTTATAATTATCATCAAAATCATCAGTGATTGTATGACCCAGGTAAGAGAAGTTGTTTACGTACGTAAGCTCTGCATTAAGAACAGTATATGTTTTAGCCCAGGCAGGGTACTTCTGCTAGGCCTTATATATATATATATACATGCATATTGTTTCTACGGTATTATCCTCAATACAACGTTTATTAGCTTCGCTCTCGTAAATTGCGAGCAACTTTTGAAATCCTGCAGGATGGGCAGAGGCAAGCACCATGTGGTCAGCATAACTAAAGGCATTCACTGCTTTATTGTTGACATGACAGCCTACACCAGCTAGAACTCCGGCTAGTGCAGCCGGTTACACAGCCAGTACGGCCAGTTTCACTGATAGCAAAGGTCGGTTACACCGATAGGGCACCTGGCTACACAGATATCACACCAGGTAACGCGGTTAGTTATGAATGATAACAAGAAGAGCCATGCCTAGTAGGGCAGTGAAGAGGAAGGGAGGAGAAAGGGTGGGAGAAGGATGAGGAGGTGGGGAAGGGGGTCGTAATTAAGCATCAAAGGTTTGAGGTTCCGCGGAGCAGTATAATTTGGTGCCACTGTGGCTGATGTGGCCGAGGCTGTTGTGGCTGCGACTGTTGTAGCTGTGGCCGCACTCGCCCAAAAACGCTAGACTCTAGCCAATACGACAACTAGCGGCAAAAGCTAGCACTAACCTCAGAGGCTGGCAATCGCCACATAAACGAGGTCTAACATGCGCGACCACTATAACTACGAAGGCGCGTGCGAACTATCAAGGTGAGCAGTAACTACAGAAACGAATACCAACCAGGGATAGAGCACTAACTACAACTGACCGTACTAACGGGGGAGGTGAGGCACTAACCACAATGGCGAGACACTAAGCACAAAGCGAGGCAATAGCCACAAAGGCGAGACACTAACCACAAAGCGAGGCAATAACCACAAAGGCGAGACACTAACCACAAAGGGGAGAAACTAACCACAATGGCGAGACACTAACCACAAAGCGAGGCAATAACCACAAAGGCGAGACACTAACCACAAGGGGGAGAAACTAACCACAATGGCGAGACACTAACCACAAAGCGAGGCAATAACCACAAAGGCGAGACACTAACCACAAAGCGAGGCAATAACCACAATGGCGAGACACTAACCACAAAGCGAGGCATTAACCACAATGGCGAGACACTAACCACAAAGCGAGGCAATAACCACAAATGCGAGACACTAACCACAAAGGGGAGAAACTAACCGCAAAGGCGAGAGACTAACCACAGAGGTGAGACACTAACCACGAAGCGAGGCAATAACCACAAAGGCGAGACACTAACCACAAGGGTAAGACACTAACCACAAAGCGAGGCAATAACCACAAGGGTAAGACACTAACCACAAAGCGAGGCAA